>JACEIK010005091.1:78977-97727 GCA_018107945.1 Datura stramonium | reverse complement strand
CCAGTCCCTGTGGGATCGATACTTGGCTTACTTGAGCCACTTACTACTTGTTCGACCACGTGCACTTGCGTGTAGTCATCCAGACAGCCGAACAGTATGTCCATTAGTTGAAACAGCCCCGAATGCTCTTGAAAAAGGGCTTGGGAGATCCAGTCTTAGTGGTTTCGGTGGAAAGTGTTGGTGTGAAGGATAGCCTCAATTATAAGGAAATTCCCGTTGCAATCTTGGATCGTCAGGTTCGGAGGCTGAGGAACAAGGAAGTAGCTTCAGTAAAGGTGTTATGGAGAAATCATCATGTTGAGGGAGCTACGAGAGAAGCCAAAGCGGATATGATAGGTAAATACCCTCATTTGTTCCCTACTGGCTCAGTTTCAGCTTGAGGTATCAGTTTTTGCCCTATACCTCTAATAAGCTTTTCTTATTCCGTTCATGCGTGCAAGTTTGTTTTATGATATGATATATGTATGTGATTTGTGAATTCAGTCCAGCTATGTAGTTCTTTTTGGGGGTAGTCATTCCGTCAATTTTCAACTTAAATGATTAGTATTTGCATATAGTGATTGGTTGTTCCTGAGTTTTCTGCATGTTTCTAACATTCGAGAATGAATGTTCCCAAGGGGGAGATATTGTTATACCCCGGGAACCTAAGGATCAGACTCGGGAGTCAAACGGGGAAAATTTGGAAAATGTTGCAGCAGTGCAGGACGAGTCACTAGACGACTCGTGAGGAGGCCCCACGAGTCGTCAGGTGGATCGTGGGGAGGCTGGAATGGGCTGAGGAGCTGAGGTCCCCAGGGGCATGGGAACGACTCGTGGCCAGCTACCACGAGTCGTCAGGTCTCCCGTGGGGTGAGATTGAGGGTTACCTAGGAGGTCTGACCAGTGCACCTAACGGATGGGACCCCACGAGTCGTGGCTAGTCCCAACGACTCATGAGGTGGGTCGTGAGCAAGCCTATGGATATTTATTAAGGATGAAGCAATGTACTTGATGGAAGGTGACCACGACTCGTGGTCACTTGTGACGAGTCGTTGAGTCACCAGTTCCTGGTATCCAGTGTACTTGACGGGCTACACGACGAGTCGTTGCCCGTCCTAACGTGTCGTAAGGTCACCCGTTAGGGTCACTTGGCAGTTATTTCCTGCGAATTAGTAAGAGTCTTCTCATAATTTCCTACACTTCTAAGACCTAAACTATGTCGTTTTGAGGTCGGGATAGGGTCTTTTAAGGGGAAATCATCCATGATAAACCTCATTTGATGCATGTAAGGGCAGAGAGGAAAGAGGAAAGGGATTCAAGTGTTCTTCTTCAAATTCTCCAAGTTTCCATCTAGGGATTTTCAAGGGAGTTAAGAATCAATAAGTTCTAGGTGTGTGGGGTTTTGAATGGGTGGTTTAATCCCTACCCATGCCCAATTTCTCCCTAATCCTATGTTTAAAATTTACCAAATCTCTATGGGTCATAATCTAAATGTATGTTTCCTCAAAAAATCGATATGAGCCTGTTGTAGTATGTATAAAATCATGGATTTTGAATTATTAGGTTGTTTTCACTTATTTTATTCAATATTTGATGATTTGATCCCTAAAAGCACATGTGCCCAAATCATGGGGTTTTTAGTGAAATTCCTGGTAATGGTGACTTCTTAATCATGATATGAACTTTTGAATTTCAAGCATGTTTTCAATTACTCATGTTATTATGATCATGTTTCCTATAAATTTAAGCATTTCAAGTATGATTGAAATTATGGGCAATGCCCACATGTCGCTTATGATTTATGAACTATGATTCGGCCGATCCACGGGCCCAATTCCATGGCTAGTATTATGAATTCTCAAGCATGTTATGATTATCACGATTTAACTAGCTATGCATGTCATGTATGAATTTCTATGAGCACATTGCATGTTTTGGGAGTAGTACTTAACACCGAGTAGGTTAAGGGCCTAGGTTACGCCCCGAATCTCAGAACTACGTGCCATCGTAGGTTAAGTTTTGGACCTCCTCAGTGACTGTCCCTTTTGCCCTACGGGGCCTTCACGGGTGATATCACGCCTTTCATGGTTCATACCCTTGTCAAGGTATGAACGGCCTCCCGACTAGGCTTACAGGTCGGGCTCCATGTGTGCTCATATAAGGTATGTCGGTTATAGAAATCTCCCACTATTCCCATTGTTTTAATGCATGTATGATTATGTTCTTTTGGCTCAAGTTATGTTTTATGAAATGTTTTTCTTTTCTCTCATGTTATGACTATGACAGGTTTACGAATATTTTGAAAATCTTGAGCCTTATGATATACTTATGATTTCAGCCTTTATGATCATGATGTCCCCACTCCTATAACTTTTATGTTTTAAGTATTGTCTTGCATACCACGCATACTCAGTACATTTCAAGTACTGACCTGCATATTTTCTATGTTGTATCATTTTATGATACAAGATTCAGTTTGCAGGTTCAGCATCGCTCTTAGCTTTCTCTCAGTTCTGCTCTCAGTTCTCGGTGGTGAGTCCTCATGATTCGGGGGCTTCATGTTCAAATTTTATTCTGTCTTTTAGTTTTTAGAATGTTGGGGTTAGTTGGGGTCTTTTCCCTTCAACCCGTTTATTATGATTAGAGGCTTTTAGACCTAATTGTAGTATTCAACTATTTACGCTTGGATCATATACTGTTGTTTCTTATATTTCATGTCACGATTTTATTTAGTTCATGACTATTAAACTAATTCTTCCGCCTTCTGTTAATGGTTTAGTTATATGCTCATGCCATGGGATGACTTGGGGTCCCTCGGGGCTCCTTGTCCCGTGTCTATGATTTGAGTGTACTCTCGGGTCCTGACAGTATGTGAGATGTTAGTTATTTTTCCCAGTTCTTTTAGTATATTCATTCACATCCGAGGATGAATGTTCCCAAGGAGGAGATATTGTAATACCTCGAATGTGCCTAAGACTAGACTTAGGAAGTTGAAATGAAAAAAGTAGAAAAAAATCTAAGATTTTTCTCAGAACGACTCGTGGTACGGGTCATTGGTGGGTCAAATGACCCGTTGGAGGCACTCGTGGTGAGGGTATGTAGAATGTAAACTTGGGAGTAATGGGTATAAGGACGACCCGTTGGTTGTTTATAATGAGTCTTGGTAAGGGGGTCGTTCTTGTCAAGGTGGCCGGCATGAGTCACGGCACGACCCGTTGTATGAGACAATAAGTCATGGTATGGTTCCATTGGGAGGATTTCTAGGAAGTGAGCAGTGGTGACAACGGATGGAAACGATGAGTCATTGGGGCTAGTAATGACTCGTCCTGTCCGGTCGTGGTAGCAGACCTAAGTCTAGAAAATGGAGTGAAAAATGAGCTGAGTAATGACTCGTTGGAGCTTAGGAAGACCTGTTGTATTGGTCGTTACTCAGGACAGTAGCCAAATTCCTGCAAATTTAGTAAGGGTAAATTCATAACTTCTAAGCTCCTAAGACCTATACTATATCATTTTAAGCTCAGATAAGTATGTTTTAGGAGGGCTTAACTCATTCTAAACCTATTCCTCTCCATGCATGCAAAGCTTAGTAGTTTCTAAGGGTGATCAAGCTTGGGATTCATCAAGTTCTTCCCAAAATTCCTTTAGGCATTCAAGAGGGTTGTGTAATCAGAATATCCTAGGTATGCAGGGTTATGAATGAGTGTATCCATCCAATCCCATGCCCAATCCCTCTTCAATTTCATGTGATTTCTAAGTTGATGAATCTATGAGGTTTTAACCCAACTTGTCAATTCTCTAAGTATCTATCATGGGTATTCTCTATGTATGTTTCTAATGTTGAATTATGACATGGATATGTTTTATAATGTTTTCAATTACAAATTTATGATTTGAAAGTTTTACAAATAAGATGCCCATCTACGGAAGTTCATGGAAAGATGAGATTATGATCTATGTTTTTAGTTATGATCAGATGTTCATGATGAAAGTATGATTTCGAATTACCCGTGTCTATGTTCATGTTTTAAGTAATCAAAGTCTATTTCAAGCATGTTTAAGTATTGGTCAAGACCATATGATCAAGTATTTTTTAGGATTTATCTAAATTTCATGTGATTAGCTCACCACATGATTTTGGAGTCTAGACTCCCACTCTTGTTTAGCTTGTAGTATGGTTTGATCCAAGGCTCTTCATGTTATGTTTTAAAAATATATATTTCATGTCTTGATTTCAACTTTGTTGAAAGACGATGGTTCAACTTTGTTGAAAAATGATGGAGAGCATATGCATGTTTTTGGGAGTAGTGCTTAGCACCGAGTAGGCTAAGGGTCAGTCAATTTTGTTCCTCAGAACTACATGCCAACACAGGTATGTTCAGATTATTTGGGACCTCCCTTGTGAGCTTCCCCTACCCCCAAGGGGCCTTCAACTTGATATAGATATCATGGTAGCATCCTTATCCATGGAAAGGCTTTGGACGACTCTGCCCACTTGATTGTAATAGTCGGGACCACGTAAGCTCTATCGTGGTAATGTCGGTTATATGACGAGTCTCCCATTGTTCCTCATGATTTCAGTTATGCATGTTCATCAGTTAAGATATTGTGTTTTCAGCAGGTTTGAACCAATATTTAGTTTTACTTATAATTATTAGTTTTCAGCTTTGGGTCATTTGATTTGGTTATGATATTCAGTTATGTTTGAGTCATTTTTTCACATAATAGCATGGAAGCCCTACTCTCATACTCTTGTGATGAAATATATATGATAGTCATGTTTTCACATAATAGCATGCAAACCCTACTATCAGACTCTTATGATGAAATGTTTATGATATGCATGATCTCTGATTTTACTTACTTAGCAGTTTTACTTACGTTTCATATTCGGTACATTCCACGTACTGACTGGATACTTTATGCTGTATCGTTTCATGATATAGGCTCAGACATTCAGGCTCAGTCCCGCCGCTAGCCAGATCTTCAGTGTTAACACCTCCCAGTCAGAGTTGGTGAGTCCTCATCTTTCGAGGGCCCTTCTTATCAGTTATGTTTAGTATTTTCAGTTTTAGACTTTAGTGAGTTAGTTGGGGTCTTGACCCAATAACTCGCCAGTAGTAGAGGCTTATCAGACATAGTATGTATTCAACTCTAGGCTTGTGTTATGTATTCAGATGTTCAGATGTTATGAGATTTTCAGACTTCCGCTATGTCATATGTTAGATTTCCGCATTTAAAATGTTGAGCTTAGATGTCATGTTCATGCCATGGGTCGACTTGGAGCCTCTCGGGGTTCTTTGTCCCGTGTCTTGATCTGGGCCTATGTTCGGGTCATGACATTCTGATAGTCCATGCATACCCTCCATCAGGTCACCGATCGTATGGCATCATTCCTTTTTAGGGACACAAGAGCATTCAGAGTTAATGTGGGAATAGGGAACGAGGAGTGTAAACTCTAAGACAAGCTTTGAATGTGCATTGATTATAACTTGAGATGCTTGTGTGTTTCATTGTTGAGCAATGCCCTTGTTTTACTAAATGAATCCTTTCATAAGCTTTGATTGGTGGTAAGTGGTAGCCTATTTGAAACATCTTCTTTGTTTTGATCTCTTGGGGTATTTTCTTCTCTTTTTTGGTGAGCATATTTTTGAATTGTCATAGTTTGGGTAATTGGCAGGTATAATTGTGAATTGAGGTGGGCATATTTCTCAATGAATGAGTATTGCATTACTTGAGGACAAGCAATGATTTAAGTTTGGGGGTTTGATGAGTTAGTAATTGACCAACTCATGAAGCTCTAAAACTTGAGTTTTTGCTTAGTTCTTGAGTTGATTCTATGGATTTTATGCCCTTTTGCTTTTTTTGTGTGCATATGACTAAATGTGAAGAAAAGAGCAAAAATGGAGCAAAAATAATGGAGTGAGAGGAAATCAGCAATCCACAAGTGAAAACTGGCGAAATGCCGGCCAAAGGCCGAACATCACCGCCTTTGAGGATTAATGCCACTGGCGGTACACGGATTGCTAGCGGTGATTCGCCGGTCCAGTCGCCGAAAGGCACCCAAAGTTCTGAAAAATAGCTTGAAGAACCGGCAGTTCATGGATTGGCATCGGCGAAATGCCGATGTTCACTGAAATTTAGTAAGGGCTCAGAAAAGATACTTGGTGGTTCACAGATTGGAACCGGCGAACCGCTGGCGCCTTCACCGATTCCAGAATGGTGCTCAGTGGTATAATCATCCAACACGGAAAAAGAGATAAAAAGTGCCCTACTTTTCAGGATATAAATAGAAGAAAAAGTACTTTGTACAGAAAAAAGGCAGAAGGAGAGTTAGAAATAGAGATATTGAGAGAGAGCAAAAACATATATCACATCATTGTTTCCCTTTTTAGTGGCAGAACATTCTCTTAGTTGAAGTAGGGAGATTTTGATTGGTAAATTTGGAAAAAGTGCTCTGCTCTATTTCTTCTTCTTTGTACTAGTAAGTTTCAGCTATTGTTGGAGATTATCTTGTGAAGTTGATTTTTCTACTCTTGATATTAATTTCAATGAAGCTATTGATGAATGTGTTTCTGAATTTCTTAATCTTGAGTAGCTAAATCATTAACTAGAGGTATGTGATGATGAATATTTAATTAGATTTGGTATTGCTAGGGTCATCTTTATATTGTTCAAATAAGTGTAAATCTATTAGATTCTCTTCAACCTATAAAGCAAGGTCCATTGATTATGATATGAGTCTATTTATTCTTGTTTGATTATTGCTTGTAAAAGAATAATTAAGCATTGAAGGAGAATTTAATAGTGGGTATGGATAAGAGATTGTGAAACTGGGCTAGAAATAGCTGAAATTGCATTCTCATTCCTTATTAGCAGCTAATAGCTAGAAATTAGTGCAGTTGCTAATCCAAATCAAATCGGGTTGAGCTAAATCGTGACTAGAGGTTTGACAAAACTCTAGTAAGAGGTAATTAAAAGGCTGAAAAGCTGTAATTACGAACTTACCGAGATTATTTACACTTGTTGAACTCATAAGATGAACTGCCATGTCCTGATCTAGTTAGTATTTCATCTACAACGCACCTCTAGTCTTTCACACTTTTGTTGACAACTTAGTTGATCTTGCAGTTTTATTTCACTAATTTACCCAATACAATTCGCTGAAAATTTTAACTCTCCATTTTATTTGTTTTTATATTAAATCTCTGTGGTGCAAGGTAACATCAATTTTTCAACCGACACTTGTAACTATCATTCCCTAGTCCTCATGGGATTCGACCCCGCCACTCATCGGGTTACTTGTTTTGATACTTCAATCGTGTATATTCTTTGCATGAAGGATATATTTTGGACGTTATCATTGTTCCCTCTGACGAGTAGTTGTTCCTGTCCGTTGGTCAAGTCCAGTAGCTGGGATTTTTAGACCCACGACCAATGATTGGTCCTAACGAGTTGTGGTCACAACCAAAGTCTCATTGTGTGACCCGTTTGATCCTGACGGGCAATTTTTCAGACTTTTCTCCAGGGGTATTTTTGTAACTTTCCACTATTTTCGTTCCTAAACTATGTCATTTTGGGGTATATTCTCAGAGGATTTAGGGGAGATAGTCAATCCTCCTCCCTCATTTCTCACTTAGCTCTCAAGACCAGAACGTAGAAGTTCAGAAATTCTTCCCAGCAAGAACTAGGATTCTTCTAGCAACCTTAGAAATTCGAGCTTCTTCTCAAGGTAATTCTCCCTCAGGTATGTGGGGATTTATGGGGGATATTTCTTTCACCATTGTGTCCCAAAGTATCAGCAAAACCTAGCCATTAAGTATTTCTGAAAATCAGGATCTAGGGATTTTCTTTCGGCTGTTGAATTTTTCCCTACTTTCTCTATCATGTCAGGCTTGCAAGATTAGAATTATTAAATACTAATGAAATTAATTTTAGATANCTAATGAAATTAATTTTAGATATACAATATGTTTCACGTGAACTTCTACTTGGTGTGATGTTTCATAGTGTATTTATAAAACTAGCAATATTTTAAAATAACATGTATTGTTACATATATATGACTTTCTGATAGAAATGTGCAAATGTGCTTTATAGTAATTTTCATCATCTCCAGTATGCTCATTCATAGTAATATTGTCAGTACTCAGTATATTCAGTAGTATCAGTTTATCAACATGCTCGTTATTCTTTAGACTGTCACGACACTTTAAGATAAAAAAGCTTTGACAAGTCTTAGAACACAGTTCTTTTAGGTCCTTGGACTCTCAGAACACTTCCAGATAAGTAGTTCTGACTTAGTCTTAGGACATCAGTTTCGAGCTATCAGCTGTAGTATGCTAAAAGTTCCTATGATCAAACCCGAGGGTTGAAGTGGAGAAAGCAGAAAATCTGCACCAGGTCACAGAACGACTCATTAGGTGACCCATTAAGTCACTTGAAGGATCGTCCAGTGATCCATTAAGTGTGTGCTAAGTTGGAAGAATGAGATTTGTTCTGGGACTTAATGGGTGGGGTGATGAGTCGTCGTGTCTCCTCATGAGTTATGGTGTCTCTCGTTAAGAGTATGGGGGCGAGGAAAGGATGAGTTGGTAGTGCTGGCAATAGACGGAGGGACGAGTCGTCGTCCATCTAACGACTCGTCAAGTGGTCCGTGAGGGGTGGAAGTTCAGTGAATGGAAAATTTTTCAGTGATGGTAACAGGTGAGAACCAAAATTCGTCAGTGGTCCCAATGACTTGTTAGGCCCTCGTTGGGACTAACAGTGACTTTCTTCAACGAGATCAGTAAGGGTATTTTCATAATTTTTGAGCTCCTAAGTCCTAAACTACGTCATTTTAAGCCCTAAAAGGAGTGTTTTAAGAGGGTTTAACTTATTACTTATTCTAATTCATTCAACTCCCATGCATGCAAGTTTAGAGGTTTCCCCTTGAAGATCAAGCTCGAAATTCCTCCCCAAATCTCTTGGGCTTTCAAAGTCAAGTTTAGATTCAGCTTATCCAGGTATGTAGGGCTTCAAATGAGGATTTCCTTTCACTCTCATGCGCAAATTTCTCATCAAGTTCATGAATTCAAGTCTTAATTCAAGTTTATGATCTTATGGGGTTTTAGCCAATTTTTTATAAAATTCTCTACGATTTATTTATGGTTCAATTTTCTTCATGTTTCAAAGTATGTTTTAAGATTCATGGGCAGATTTTATACCTATTTTGATTATAAATTCATGATTTCAAGTTTTAGAAACTTATTCCCAGTCATGCAAGCTTCATGAAAAGTGAAGTTTATGATTTATTATTTCAAGTATGATGAGATATCTAGCATGAATGAATAATTACAAATTACTCATGAATGAATTTATGATTTTGATTGATGAAGTCTATTTCAAGTATGCATGATCTTAAGATTTTGGGTACGCCCACACAGGTTAAGCATGTTTTCGTGATTCAGCTCAGTTCCATAGAATCAACTTACCATATGAATTTAGAGTCTATACTCCCACTTTCAACTTATGGTATGTCTTCAGCTTTGTTGAAAGACAATAGTAAGCATCTTGCATGTTTTTGGGAGTAGTTTCTAGCATCAAATAGGCTAAAGGTTCAGGTAAACCCGAGTCTCAGAACTACACGCCAATGCAGGTTTATATATATAAATTGGGACCTCCCTTGTGAGCTTCCCCTGCCCCCACAGGGGCCTTTAGCTTGATATCGATATCATGGTAGCGTCCTTAGCTATAGCAAGGCTTTGGATAGCTCTGCCCACTTGAGTGTAATAGTTGGGGCATCACATAAGCTCTATCGAGATGGTGTCGGTTATGACGAGTCTATGATATCGATATGAAGCTCGTGGCCATATAGGGTAGGGTATAGCTCATAAGGGAGGTCCCAAAGTAATATATGTAAGTGTAAACCTATGTTGGCGCACAGTTCTGAGGCATAGGGTGATCGACCCTTAGCCTACTCGGTGCTAGACATTACTCCCAAAAACATCCATGCTCTCTATCGTCTTTCAACTAAACTAAACATCATCTATTGACGAAGCTCAATAATCAAATACATCTCAAATCTGAAATCATGCATTTGAGAAGCTTTTCAAAACATACCACAAGCTGAAAGATAATTGGGAGTCTTCTCTCCAAAACCATTTGGTAAGTTTAATTCGGGAAATCATAAATCATACTTGAACATATGGGCATTGTCCAATACTTTAACATGCTTGAAAATATTCAATTCACATCGAAAACATGATTATAAACATGGGTAGCCGGAAAACATGCTTTTCATCATAATATCTCATCATAATCATACATTCATCACAAATCTCATCTTTCATGAACTTCTCATCAATAGGCTTTTTAATTTATAAAACTTGAAACATGATCTTAATTGAAAATAATATTAAACTTTCCCATGATTCATAATTCAATAGTAAAAACATATTTAAATCATACCTATGTTTGAGAATTAGGAATTTCATGCATTTGGGTTAAAACCCCATAGATTAGTCATAGAACATTCGTAATTTTGAGAGAGAGAGGGAATGAGTGTGAAAGGACTCACCCATTCATAACCCCACATACCTGATTGAAGCTGATTCTTACACTTCCTTGAATGCCCAAGAAGAAATTGAAGAGAACCTTGAAGGATTTTCCTTGATCACCTCTCTAGACTATCACTCTTGCATGCATGAAAGAAAATTTCCTAAAATGAAATTAACCCTCTTAAAAGTAATCATTCATAACTTAAAATGACGTAGTTTAGGCCTTAGGATATTAGGAATTATGGAAAAGCCCTTACTAAATTCGTAGAAAATAACTGCCAGTCAGTCCCCACGAGGGACATGATGACTCGTCATCTCTGGCCACGACTCGTGGCGTCGTCCGTCAAGTACACTGCTTATTATGGCCCTGTCTGGCTGTTGATCATTCTCTAAGCATATCTTCGGGCTTCCCACACCCGAAGCAAGCACCTGAACCTGCTAATCCTGGCCCGTGAGTCTCCAGCTACACCTGTCACAAGCTGGAATGCTGGACTCTCCGGGTCTGCTACCCTGACCTCTAGAGCCTAATGCTTGTCCCCTCTGGTCATGCCTAGATATGGAGGCACACTCATAGCTGACGGCGCTGGGGCTGAAGACCTCTGGTGGGACTGCTGACGGTGCCCACGAGGTCTCTTCTTGGAGAATCCGAAGCTATAAATCCTAGCCCTCTTAGCCTCTCTCTCCCGCTCACTCACCTGTACCGCCTCCATTTTCTAGGCGAACAAAACTATTTAGGAAAAGTCAATGTCCTGGTGAAGCGTCGCAGTCCGGTAATCTTTGACCAAATAGTCTGCTATCCCAAGCACGAACCGACTCTCTCGGGCTCTTTGATTTGTCACCATCTCAGGTGTATACTTGGAAAAGCGAGTGAACTCCAAGGCATACTCCTGAACTGTCATCTTACCTTGCTTCAGGTTCAATGACTCAGCTGATTTAATCTCCCTCATCTCACGAGGGAAGAACCAATCCAAAAATGTGGTATGGAACTCCTCCTAACAAATGGGACCTGCTCCAACTGTCCTGCTATCTTTTCATTGCTTGAACCAAATATGCACAACCCCTTTCAACTAATACGAGGCTAGATTGGCGCATTCCTCTCCAGTCACTCCCATGATGAGGGTGATCTTCATAACCTCATCAATAAAATCGTGTGGATTCTCGTCCACCTTTGACCCAAGAACTCCGAAGGGCTCATCCTAAGAAAATCTCTGACTCTTGCTGCCGATGCATTCCCATTTTGAGGGAAATATGCTACCACCTGCTGGTTGACATGGGCGGTCAAGGCCTGAGCTAACATCTGAATGGCTGCCCCTGAACTCCGCGTGGGCAACCTGTTCGGGTACATGATCCTCATGGGCTGGTGGGCCTCCTGGTGCCCATCCCCATTGCCATTCTCATGGCCATTTTTGTTTCCATTTATTCTTCCGTTAACTCGGCGAGGAGGCATGATTCTGCAAACGCGTGTAGCACGAGTTAGAAGGATAGAGAGATATTTCAATCGCACGACATAGATCATGAAAGAAGTGAACATTTACTAAATGTTTCATAGCCTCTTCGTCATAAGTGCGACACACTTCACACCCATGAAAAAGACTCCACTTAACGCGGATTTCAGACAACCTAGGAAACTTCAAAATCTAATGCTCTGATACCAAGTTTGTCACGATCCGAACATCAGCCCAGATCGAGACACGAGACAAAGAAAACCGAGAGGCTCAAAGTCAACCCATGGTATGATCATGAAATCTAAACTCAACATAATTAAATGAAAGTCTAACATATATAACATATAGAAGTTTGAAAATATCATAACATCTGAATACATAACGCAAGTCTGAAACGGAATACATGCTATGTATGATAAGCCTCTACTACTAACGAGTTGATGGGACAAGACCCAAACTAACTCACTATAGTTTGAAACTGAAAATACTAAGTACAACTGATAAAGGGCCCTCGGAAGATGAGGACTCACCAACTGAGACTGGGAGATGCTAATACTGAGAATATGGCTAATGACGGGACTAAGCTTGAATATCGGAGCTTGTATCATGAAACGATACAACATTGAGTTTGCGGTCAGTACATGGAATGTACCGGGTATACAAGGTAAGTAAAACCACTAAGTAAGTAAAATCAGTTATCATGCATGACATAAAACATTTCATTGTAAGAGTCTGAGAGTAAGACTTGCATGCTAATATATGAAAACATGACTTAAAACATATCTTAATATCATAACTGAATCAAACGACCCAAAGCTGAAAACTGATAATCATAAGTAAAACTAAATATTGGTCAACCCTATTGAAAACATAATATCATGACTGATAAACATTCATGACTGAAATCATGAGGAATAATGGGACACTCATCTTATAACAGACCTTATCACGATAGAGCTTACGTGGTCCCGACTATTACACTCAAGTGGGCAGAGTCGTCCAAAGCCTTTCCAGGGCCAAGGACGCTACCATGATATCGATATCAAGATGAAGGCCCCTTGGGGGCAGGCGAAGCTCACAAGGGAGGTCCCAAATAGTATGGACATACCTACATTGATACGTAGTTCTGAGGCATAGGGTTGACTGACCCTTAGCCTACTCGGTGCTAGACACTACTCTCAAAAACATGCATAAGCTCTCCATCATTTTTCAACGAAGCTGAACCATCGTTTAGTGAAAAAGCTGACTCATAACATACATGCATAAATCTGAAATCATAACATGAGGAGCCTTGGGCTCAAACCATACCACAAGCTAAAAATAGTGGGAGTCTAGATTCCAAAACCATGTGGTAAGCTAATACATGAACTTCTAAATAAATCATGAAAGATACTTTGATCATATGGGCTTGCCCATTGCATAAACATGCTTGAAATAGACTTGATCAGTCGAAAACATGAACATGGACATTGGTAATTCAAAATCATACTTTCATCATATACATCTCATCATGCTTGACTACATATATAATAAATCTCAACTTTCGTGAACATCTATGGATGTGCATTATAATTTGCAAAACTTGAAAACATAATTTATAATTGAAGATATTGTAAAATATGCCCATTAATCATAATTCAACATTTGAAACATGCATAGATCATACCCATGATTGATACTTAGAGAATTCATTTGTTGATTTAAAAACCCAAAGACTCATCAACTAGAATTTTCATGAATTTGAAGAGGGATTGGGCAGAGGTGTGGATGAATACGCCCATTCATAATCCTACATACCTGGAGAAATCTGATTTCACAAACCCTCTTGAAAGCCCAATGGAATTTGGGGACGAACTTGATGAATCCAGGCTTGATCACCCTTAGGAGCTTCTAGACTTGCATGAATGGAAGTGAATAGGCTTAGAATGAATTAACCCCTCTTAAAAGACATCTATCAGAGCTTAAAATGACATAGTTTGGAACTTAGATTCTTAGAAATTATGAAAAAGCCCTTAATAAATTTGTAGGAAAATACTTACTGCCAGTCCCAATAAGGGACTGGACAATTTGACCCCTTCACCATGACTCATGGTCAGCACTGGCAATTTATCTCTGAGGGTCACGACGAGGGACACCACAAATTGTGGCGTACCCAACGTCTCGTGGTTACCTAGTCATGACCAACACTGACCAAAACATTACCTTCATACCAACCTCCTCACCACGTCAGTGGCAACGGATCAGGGGATGACCCATCAAGTCTCCNGGTCTCACCCGTGGTCAACCTCAACTCAAAATTTCCACTAAGTACACCCTCCTCCCCACAAGTCACTTAATGACTCTTGGTGCACCTCACTGGTCACTGGACGACTCGTTCTATGACCTAGTGCAAAAAATTCTATTTTTTCTATTTCAACCCTCGGATCTGATCTCAAGGCTTTCGGAATACTACAATATATCTCCATTGGGAACGTTCATCCTCGAATGTGGGTAAACATACTAAAAAGTTGAGAAATGCAACTGCCATATCGAATAACATTTGAAGTTGAAAACTGATAGAGTGACTGACTCTGGACTGATCTACATGACTGAATTGAATTCATGAATCATACATACATATATTGACATGAAAGAAACTGGGGGAGATGAACTGAAAATGAAACTGGATACAGTACTAAGGAGAAGAATGATACTTCAAGCTGAAATTGAGCCGGGAGGGAATAAATATGGGTATTTTGCCATATCTGCTTCGGATTCACAAGTATCTCCCTCAACATGCTGGCTCCTCCACAACACCTTGACTGAGGCTACTTCTTTGTTTCTTAGATTTTGAACCCGACGATCCAGTATTTCCATCGAAACCTCTTCATAACTAAGGCTATCCTTCATACCTACACTCTCCACCGGAACAACCAAAGCTGGATCACCCAAACACATCTTTAAGAGTGACACATGGAAAAATGGATGAACTGAAGTTAATTTTGAGGGCAACTCCAACTCATAGGCCACTTTGTCAACACTTCTCATAAGTCGGAATAGGCGAACAAAACAAGGACTGAGTTTTCCTTGCTTTCCGAATCTCATCACTTTGTTATGCGAGAAACCTTCAGAAACACCCAATCATCAACTTCAAACTCAAGTTCTATTCTTCTCACATTCGCATAGGACTTTTTGCAACTCTGAGCTGTTTTCAACCTTTCCCTTATAAGCTGAACCTTCTCTATAGCCTCATGAACCAAATCTAGACCTATCAATGTAGCTTCACCGACCTCAAACCAACCAATAGGTGATCTACACCTACGCCTATAAAGAGCCTCAAATGGAGCCATTTGAATGCTGGAATGGTAGCTGTTGATATATGCAAACTCAATGAGGGGCAAATGATCATCCAACTACCTTTGAAATCAACCACACACGCTTTCAACATATCCTCAAGAGTCTAAATGTTCCGCTTGGCCTGACCATCTATTTGCGGGTGGATTGCTGTGCTATACTTGACCTGAGTACCAAGTCCCTTATGAAATGATCTCCAAAACTAGGAGGTAAACTGAGTTCCTATATCTGATATAATGGTCAAGGGAGCTCCATGCAACCGAACTAGAACCCGAATGTATAATTTAGCATAATCCTCCGCTGAATTGGTAGTTTTGACAGGTAGAAAATGAGCTACCTTAGTCAACCTGTCTACAACAACCCAAATAGACTCATATTGTCGACGAGTACAAGGAAACTTTGTAATGAAGTACATATTGATCTCCTCCCACTTCCAAGTAGGAATGCTAATATCTTGTAGCACACCTCTGGGTCTTTGATGCTCAACCTTAACCTGTTGATAATTCGAACACTTAGCCACAAACTCTGCTATGTCCTTCTTCATGCCATTCCACCAATAGATTTCTCGTAGGTCATGGTACATCTTGGTGGCACCTGGATGTACAGAATATCTGGAACCATGAGCTTTGTGTCCACTCCCTCAAGTCACCAGCATTCGGTACACACAAACAACCCTGATATTAGAGCGCACCATCTCCCCTTTGGGAGAGGACCTCCACTTTATGATTCTAAACGGCTTCCTTCAACTTTACCAAAATCAGATTCTCATCTTGTTTAGATTTGATCTCGGTCACTAAGGAAGATTCTGATCCATTCAAAACAATGAAACCTCCATCTGTTGAGTCAACAAGACGGACTCCTAGCCATTCAAGCCGATGCACATACTTCACTAACTCTTTTATTTCCTTATTTACATGGGAAACTCTCTCCATAGAAAGCCTATTAAGAGCGTCTGCCTCCACCTTAGCATTGCCCGGATGATATAGTACACTCATATCATAATCCTTTAAAAGCTCCAACCACCTCCTGTGATGTAGATTCAAATCCTTTTGGGTAAACACATAATGTATGCTTTTATGGTCCGTAAACACATCCATATAAACCCCATACAGATAGTGTCTCCAAATCTTCAAGGCAAATACTACCGCTGCCAACTCGAGGTCGTGAGTCCGATAGTTCTTTTCATGGACTCTCAGCTGCCTGGAAACATAGGCTATAACTATATCGCACTACACTAATACACACCTAAGACCAATCCTCGAAGTGTCATAATATACCACAAACCCATCGGTACCCTCAGGTAGGGTCAACACTAGTGCTGAGGTGAGTCGAGTCTTCAACTCTTGGAAGCTCTTCTCACAAGCCTCCGACCATTGAAACTTCAGTTTCATCTGGGTCAACTTAGTCAACGGTGCTGCAATGGATGAAAACCCTTCAATAAATCTCTAATAATAACTAGATAAACCCAAGAAACACATGATATCTGAAGGACTCATTGGTCTAGGCCAAGTCTTCACTGCTTCTATCTTTTGAGAGTCCATCTGTACACCCTCACTTGACACCACATGACCCAAAAATGCCACTAAGTCTAGCCAAAACTCGCACTTGCTAAATTTAGCATGCAACTGGCAATCCTTCAAGGTCCGTAGCACCACCCTTAAATGAGCGGCATGCTCCTCCTCGCTCCGAGAGTATGTAAGGATGTCATCTATGAGCACAATCATGAACATATCCAAATATGCTTGAACACCCTATTCATTAAATTCATAAAAGCTGCAAGAGCATTTGTTAGTCCAAAAGACATAACTACAAACTCATAGTGACCCTACCGAGTCCTGAAGGATGTCTTCAGGATGTCACTCTCTCTAACTCTAAGCTGATGGTATTCGGATCTGAGGTCTATCCTTGAAAAACACTTAGCACCCTGACACTGGTATAACAAATGATTAATCCTAGGGAGAGGATACCTGTTCTTGATGGTAAATTTGTTCAATTGCCAATAATCAATGCACATCCGAAGGGAACCATCCTTCTTTCGGACAAAAAGAACTGGTGCACCCCACGAGGATTTGCTAGGTCTGATGAAACCCTTCTCTAAGAGGTCTTTCAACTGATCCTTCAACTCCTTTAGCTCAGCTGGATTCATTCTGTAAGGAGGAATAGATATAGGCTGAATATCGGGAAGAAAGTCAATACCAAAATTGATTTTTTGCTCAGGAGGAATACCCGGTAAATCACTTGGAAACACTTATGGATATTCACACACAACAGGAACTGACTGGATAGTCGGAGCCTCGGATGTAGCATCCTTAACCCTAACTAGATGGTATACACAACCCTTAGAAATCATCTTTCTAGCCTTAAGGTAGGAAATGAAGCAACATACAGGAACAACTGAACTACCCTTCCACTCTAGGACTAGCTCACCCGGAAATCTGAACTCTACTACATGGGTTCTACAATTTACTGAGGCATAACATGCATGTATACAAGCCATGCCAAAGATGACATCAAAATCTGTCATGGCTAGCTCTACTATAGGGCAATTTCTATATACCTGTCGAGCTATAACTGAATCACTGATAACATCCAAAATGCACTATTCTTTTACAAAAGAGAGTAAAAGTTCATTACTCAAAATAAATATTCCCGACGTATGTCGGGGTCGTATCCCCCAGAGAATTGAGTCGATAATTCAAGAGTTATAAACTAATTCAAACTAGAACGCATAATTGTTCAACATTTGAAAAGTAGAATTGGGGGGAATTAAAGGGATTGACTATCTCATTCTAAGCTAAAATTAATTGGGGTGAATTCCAATTAAAGTAATCACAAGGGATAGGCTAGAGGCATTCTGTAGATGTGATCACAATTAAATCGGGAATTTCTTCAATGCCTTAGACTAAAAACTTGTGACACCTCGGAAATTTTTTAGTGAATATTTGATGTTTGTATGCTATGTTAAGGAAAGTACGGGTTGTATATTGATCGTAGATGACAGGGGAAATGTGTACGAATGGAAAAACAAAGAGTATGTAAAGTTTATAAATTAGGGTCAACTTTAAATGATCATATCTCCCAATATATAATGAACTAGAAGCTCCACAACCTATCAAATTAAAGATCTTCGAGCCTAGTTTTTATAAAATCAAATGGCTCATCAATCAGAGTTCTAAATAAAAAGTTATAAGCATTTTACGGTAGCACTATCTGGCAGTGACATGGCCACCGCCCTAAAAACGGCCACCAACCAAACACCTTTATATTTTAAGTTTTTAGTTATGAAATCATTTTCAAATTTTCCAGGTTTGAGGTGCTTGCATACCCTCTTAAAGTCTCTCTCTTTTCCGTAGCAAACACTTAGAAACCAAGAGGAATCCCTCAAGAAAACACCATCAAAACTCAAACAAAAGTTGATGGAAGTGAAGGTAACATTGTGGTGAAGTTGTTGCTGCCTT
>JACEIK010005091.1:47804-78883 GCA_018107945.1 Datura stramonium | reverse complement strand
GAAATAGTAAGTCACTTCCCTCTTTTGAAATCTCTAATAAGTGTATGAATTTTTTAAGGAAAACTAGAAGAAAGTTATGGTTTGTATGTTGACTTGTTGTGCTATTATTTTGCTGCGTTTTGGGCTGCAAGATTTCTGCATTATTGGGAAGTGATTTGGAGGAGAATAATCCTATTATATCCAACAATATTCTCATGCCAACGGTAAGTGTTTCTAATTTCTTAACTTGTCTAACAATCCTAGCTAAAGCTAGAAATTGAAGGTTATGTTGGGCTGTCGTTGTTGGTATGTTGTTGTTGAAGTTCTGCACGTTTTTGAAGGTTGGAATAGTTGTGCTTTGCTGAAAATATACTCTATATTTGTGGGAGTTTTTCATGAGAAAAGTGAGGTATGTTTTGGCATATTACAGGCTCGTACTGAGAGAAAGTTTCGAACTCCATTGCTGAATATATTTAACTTCACGAATCTAGTCTTAGGAAACTTTTGGCGTATTACAGGCTCAACCCCTAGCTGGAACAATGCTTATGCATCGGATATCCACAAACCACAAGGCGCTAACCAAACATTTAATACACAATCTTATATGGTAAATACATACATAAGAGGAACCATGAACAACCCTAAATAATTCACAATATCGACAACGACTACACCCCCACTCCTTTCCAAACTTCCACGAATTTGTTCAACTTGCCGATACGCCCATTGGCGCACAACCCCGATTCGAAGCTCAACCATACCCAATAAAACACCACACAACCAGTAGCTCAATAATCATATATATAGCTCAAAATCAAGTGTCACAACACATTAACACACCAAAAGAAAAGAAGACTAACAATAAGCTACGAAATCATTCTGAAAAGGTTAAAAAATAGCCTAAACATACCTTAAACTCTGGAAAATGTAATCTAGCCAAGATATTACTTCCAAAAGCATCAATAGACCACCAAAAATCAGAAAATCCACCAAAAATTCTGCTAGTTCAACAAAAGAAACAACACGAAAACAACGTTTTACCGGCTAGTTCTTTAGGAATCCGATGGTAGATATCTAAAATAACCATCTGCTAACCTACACAATAATTTTATATAATCTAAACAGCTAATAAGTCACAAATAAAGAAGTTTAACAAATATTTCTTTATATGGAAGCCGCTAAAACTCGCGAAAACACCGGCAAAATGGTAACTATACATGGATATCGACTTTTCTGGCACCAAAATTACTTTGGGGGAATGTTTCTAACTTATAATCACTTAGAACATGTAAGGGAAGCTTTGGAGAGAGTTTAGGATGAGAAACCTTCTGAAAATTTGGATAATGATCCAAGCAACCGACTAAAGGAACTTATATAGTCCTCCACTGCCTTGGCTCATTTTGGCTTGCCTGCTTACATGGTCTCGCGAAAACGTGAATATCTTCCTATTATGCTATTCTGAAGTCGTATTGATGAACGGTTTAATTCATTGGAAACTAGACTTGTAGACCTTTAATTTGATAAACCGTGGGCCCCCTAAGCCCTTATAGATTAGGAGAAAATACCCGAGACCTTTGACCCTAATTTCAGAAAACTTGAGAAAGAAATTTGTGATAACTTTTTCCGACTTTTGTTTTACAACTTAATTAACGTCCAATATTAAAATACGATCATGGAGTGACTCAAATATCTCATACACTTCCTTCTTAGCATATTAAGTACTTTTAGTCCTACCTTGAAATACGAATTTATTTTTTAATCTATATGGAGTCTTATATCTTCTCACCCACAACCATTTTTTATTCTCCCATTTCTTTTAAGCATATGGTCATATGTTAATCGCAAGGAGCGATCAATTTTATTATTTTTCTTTCTTTCTCCCTTCTGCGCTCCATAGCAATAGAATATAATTTTTCAACACTTGCCCCTTAATCTTTTTTTCTTAGAGTCCGACATCCTCAACTTCCCTTTTTTCCCACTTATACTCCTTTGAAACGCTCATTTTTTCTTTTTAAATTCCTTTAGGAGTTTTGGGATCAAACTAAAGGTCAATTAGAACAAAGAGATTTAGGTTCAGTCATTGTTACCAAAAGAATAGGATAAAGGATCAATAGGGATCACTAAGGGAATCACATGTGGGTAGTTAAATAGTAGGATAAAATTATGGCTAATTAAAGAAATGCCTATATCATCTCCTATACTCAATTCTCTTCATTTCGCTTAGCACACACACCAGAAAAGTTCTAGGTATCAATATGAAAGCATGGAATATCACAAAATTTCTCACATACATACGGCACATGTTCGACTCAAGATGAATTTGTATAGACCCTCAATTAAGCAAACAACAACAAGAATTCAATATTAAGCCAACAAAATCACACAAGAGTCTAGAAAATGAGTCTAGCTATATCAAAATAGGTCATGCAGTTTTTCACAGCATGTTTTCAAACTTAAAACCAATAATTGCACCATTTGGTCAAGTCAGCACATAACCTAAGCACCTTTCATTCAAATGGCCATAAGGCTCAAGTTTCCTACCTAGTTCCTAATGACTAACTTCCCTCAAGATGGTTTTCAATCATACATTATCAAAAAAAATTATTTCATAAAAATAATATCCTAAATTAAAAATTTACCCAGTTCAAAGTCCCCTCCTCCTCCAAAAAAATCAAGGCCATAAGAAAAATCAAGAGGTGGGTGAGACATGTCATTTACGAAAACTAAAAATGAAACAGGATAACCTATTTTTCTCTTCTTTTTTTTATTTAGAACAAATCCTATGGTATACTCATCCTTAACCTCCAAATATCAAAAGATATCTCCACTCCATACTCAAAGTCATGCTCTTTCCTCAGTGCATTTACAACAAAAAAATAAGAACATAGGTGAGAAATTCTCCTTGAGGCCCTCTAGGGCCTCGCTAATAGCATGTCTTCTAAATTTCCATCAAGGGTCACATGACCCCACATTTAAGTTCAAACATGCTCCTTATCTTCAATTTCAAGTACTTAGACTACCCTTAATCTGCACAACAAAATACACAAATAGTGACACTATATAAAAAAAATAAATTAAGAAGCTGCACTATTATAAATTGGCCGAACAAGCACTTGATTTAATGCCCAACATGACATATGTCTCAAATCAAGACTCTCTCATCCGTTTCCTCCTCCTATGATTCACTTTTTATTTATTCTTCATATCCAAAGTTTCATCACATTAAACTCTTATATGCTTTCTTTCTATTCTCCAAATCTCCCGGTTCATGCTCAGACCACTCACCCACTTGCTCATGCTTTTGTAAACACAATAATAATAGCTCTTGTGGGCTCATTCTCTTCCACCCTACACTTACTTTGTACTACCTCAATGATCATGCATAAATTTGTAGTTTAAGAGGGTAGATACTACTTTGTACAAGTTAAACATGATCTCATCATGCACCTTCATTTAGCCTTCTTTGACGTCAATTATGGATCCACTAGTGGCTAAAAATGGATGCCGCAATATGACTAACACCCTATCATCTACTTCAACATTGAGAATGATTAAATTAGCAAGAATCATAAACTGACAACCTTTGATAAGCACATCCTCAATAATTTTTTTTGGAGTGATACGAGATCGATTATCTAGCTGTAGAGTGATAGTGGTGGGCCGCTGTTCTCCCAAATCGAGTGTCTTGAACATAAATGGGGGCATTAGATTGATACTTGCCTCTAAATTACATAGAGCCTGCCAACATTGCTTTCATCAGTCTATATGGGAAGGGTGAAACTCCCAAGGTCTTTAAGCTTCTAAAGGTTCTTACTTAAACCCATGAACTGCACTCTTCAGTAAGTGTAACTGTCTCAAAGTCTATCAACCACCACTTGCATGCCACTACATCCCTGAGATATTTAGCATATTTTGCTATCTCCTTCAGGTTTCAATAAATGGAATGTTTATATGAAACTTCTTGAATATTTCAAGGAGCTTTATGACACTGGGATCACCTTAGTTCTTTTGTACTCTCTGTGGAAATGGAGGCAAAGGCTTACGCTCCTACCAATCAACTGTCTTTCTCTTCTCTAGTTCTACTTTAGGAAACTTTGTACCTTCCTCTTGCACTTCATGTATAGATGGAGCTACAACTAATTCCTTTCCACTCCTCAATGTAATTGTCATTATCTATTTCAGATTCTAGTTTATGTCACTAGTTAATGCACCTGCATGTTTGGCATGTTGCCTATAAGCCATTTTCCCCATTTTCTGCTCTAATGCATGATGAATTTCTACATCTTATTGATTACATCTTTTTGTTCGGTAGCAACTTATTGCTACTGAACTACCACTTGCTACTGTTTCGCCTTCATCTTTGGACTCATCTCATAAAGGTTCAAAAGAAGAACTTTGTGCCTAAAATGAGGTCGAGACATCCTCCCATAAGAACCTAACAATATAAAGGGACCTTATTTATGAGGAATCAAAAGGTTATCCTCAGTCTCTTCAATATAGATCAGATGATAATCCCTAATCATATCACGCAATCTGAAGTTGTATACCTAGATATAGTCAAGAATTTGGTTTTGGTATAAGGACAGAAAAGTAGAAAAATCCTTGAACACTAACTAGAGCTTTTTTCTAATCCGGGAGTATTTTCCCCAAACCGCTCAATATAAAACATAGTTTCGAACAAGGGTTGTGGTAGCTAACCCTTATGTTGAAGTATTCTCATTTATAAAGAATAGAATGGTTATCTCCAATGTCTTCATTATATATCATATGATAATCCACGATTATAAAACCCGATTGAAAGTTGTACACCCAAATATAGTACAGAATTTAGTTATGGTACAAGGACTGGTTATAACGCCCAATACATCTCTCTCGGTTAAGGGAGTTGGCAGCTGATAACGTCCAAAATATATCCTTAATGCAAAGCATATACACAGCTAAAGTATCAAAACAAGTAACTCGATGAGTGCCGGGGTCAAATCCCATGAGGACTAGGGAATGATAGTTACAAGTGTCAATTAAGAAATTGACGTTAGCTTGCACCACGTAGATTTAATATAAAAATAAATAAAATTGGGGGTGAAAATTGCAGTGAATTGTATTGAGTTATTTAGTAAAAGAAATCAGCAAGATTAGCTAAGTTGACAACAAGAGTGTGAAAGACTAGAGGTGCAGTGTAGATGAAATACTAACTAGATTCGGACATTCCAGGTCATCTTATGAGTTCAACAAGTGTAAATAATCTCGAGAAGTGGGTAATTACAACTTTTCATTCTTCTAATAACCTCTCACTAGAGTTTTGTCAAACCTCTAGTCAGAATTTAGCTCAACCCGATTTGATTTGGATTAGCAACTGCACTAATTTCTAGCTATTAGCTTCTAATAAGGAATGAGAATGCAATTTCATCTATTTATAGCACAATTTCACAATCTCTTATCCATGCCCACTATTAAATTCTCTTTCAATACTTAATTATTCTTTTACAAGCAACAATCAAGCAAAAATAAATAGACCCCATATCATAATCAATGGATCTTCCTTTATAAATTGAAGAGAATCTAATAGATTTACACTTATTTAAACAATATGAAGATGATGCTAGCAATACCCAATGTAATTAAGTATTCATCATCACACACCTCTAGTTAATGATTTTAGATACTCTTGGTTAAGAAATTCAGAAACACATTCATCAATAGCTTCATTGAATTTAATAGCAAGACTAGAAAAATCAACTTCACAAGATAATCTCCAACAATAGCTGAAACTTACTAGTACAAAGAAGAAATAGAGCAGAGTACTTTCTACAATTTTTCAATCAGAACCTTCCTACTTCGGCTAAGAGAATGTTCTTCAGCTAAAAAGGGAAATAATAATGTGATATATGCTTTGTTCTCTCTCAATATATCTATTTCTATCTCTGTTTCTCCTCTCTCAGTACAAAGTACTTTATCTTCTATTTATATCCTGAAAAATAGGGCACTTTTTATCTATTTTCCAGTGTTGGACGATTATACCCCCATGAGCATTGTTCTAGAATCAGCAGAGACACTGGCGGTTCGCCGATTCCAATCTGTGAACCGTCGGGTATCTTTTCTAAATCCTTAATCAATTTCAGTGAACATCGACAGTTCACCCGGCGTTCGCCGATGCATATCCGTGAACCGATGGGTCTTCAAGCAATTTTCCAGAATTTTGGGTATCTTTCGGCGAGTGGATAGGAGAATCGCTGCTGGCAAGTCACGAACCGCCGGTGGCATTAATCCTCAGAGGTAGTGATGTTCGGCCTATGGCCGGCGTTTCACCGGTTTTCATCTGCAAATCACCGATTTACTCTCACTCCCTCTTTTTTGCTCCATTTTTGCTCTTTTCTTCACATTTAGTTATCTACATACAACAAAATAAAAAAAGGCATAAAATCCAAATAATCAACTTAAGATCTAAACAAAAGCTCAAATTTTAGAGCCTAATGAGTTGGTAAATTACCAACTCATCAAGCCCCAAAACTTAAATTATTGCTTGTCCTCAAGTATGCAATACTTATTTATTGAGAAATATGCCACCTCTATTCACAAAATACTCACCACGCTTACCGGAAAAGAGAAGAAAATACACCAAGAGACCAAAAAAAGAAGATGTTTCAAACAGGCAACCACTTTGCACCAAGCAAAGCTTATGAAAGGAATCATTTAGCAAAATAAGGGCATTACTTATCCAAGAAACACACATAGCATCTCAAGTTATAATTAGTGAAAATTCAAAGCTTGCCTTAGAGTTTACACTCTTTGTGCCTATTTCCATATTAACTCTGAATTCTTTTATGTCCCCAAAAAGGAATGATGCCACTCACCAAAATAAGGATCCCTATTCTTTTGTTCATGTGACCATTTGAGTGCACACAAGGGATTGTTTGGAAGAGACACTCACACTCACTCTCCCAAAAGAAATCTTCATGCATACACTTGACCGATAGGCTTTCCCTTCATGTAATTCTCCACTAATGTAGAATAGCTGAACCTAGAATCATTTCGGGCTTGCGGGTTATGATGTAGGCTCGGGGTAAGGGTAGGATGAAAATTTGGCTATAGTGATTAGATCCTCCCTAATGCTTTTTGTGAACATACCTTACATCAGTTCCACTCACTTCACCTTGTTTCACTTCTTTCTTGTTGATGACTTTCATTTCTTTAACAATCCCCCTTATAACCCCTTTGGATTTCACAACTAACCTTATCACCTCAAGAGGAAACACCGGTTCACACAAATTGTGTTTCTCTTTTTGATTTATCCTTCAGTGCGTTTTGACACAATGCGGTGTTCCCCTCACATTATAATTCTTATCTTCCCCCTTTGTTTTGCACACCCCCAAACTTAGGATTTGCCTCATTTTTTTTAAAAAACAATTATCACTCCCTCTTTCTTAGGCTTTAAACCTCATTTCATCACTTATCTTGTGACTAGCATTTAGGGAGATTAGGGGACAAAAAGAGGTATTAAGAATGGTCTTAAGGCTTGTAATGTGGTTTCCAAAGAAAGGGTCTAAGGCTCAACAGTGGCTAAATGATCAATGCTCATGGAGGGCATATAGGTGAAGTGACTAGACAAAGGAAAGCCTAAACTCATGTTCTTGGCGCAACTACATATAGGATTTCACCTTGAATCACATTTGGAGTAAGTTCTAGACAAGATGTAATGCATGAGATTCATCAAAAATTTCCTCACTACACAAGGCATCACCCATAAAGGGTCTACAAGAGTCATTCTCAACACAAGATACCAAATTAGGACATCAAAGCAGGAAAAAATCATAAGTCAAGAAAAGAATTTACAATGTATGATAAAGAATGCTATGCTATGGTGTCAACACTTGCTCATTATCTTCATTTTCATGCCCTTGTTTTTTAAAATTACATTTCAATAATTTTTTTCAGTGGTGCCTCTCAAAGCAACTTCACAAAAAGACTCAAAGCAACATGGCATTTTCCCTTAGAATGTTGCCACTCAATCCATCATTGGGGAAATACCAACCCCATTGGACAACAAAAATAAAATAATGCTCTTCGGGAAAGAACCGTGGTCAAAAGAAAACCCTCGGAGTTTTAATTTATACACTATTATTTACAATGGTGAAAAAGGATCAAGACTTTTGGGTCATTTCATTCAATATTTTCAAGATTTTACAATTCAAAAAAAAGACCCATTTGGTCACTAATCATCAACCATCAAGAGCATTTTCAGCACCCAAAAAATTTCAATATCCAAAGAGCAAGAATCATCCCACCCCCAAACTTAAAACAGACATTGCCCCCAATGTATCCAAAGAAAAGATAAAAAAGTGAAAGAGGCTTCCTGATTGAATTAGTGATTGGGCTGCAGCTTCCAAGTATAGGTGGCAACATCAAAATGACAAGAAACTGTCTCTTTAGCCATAGGTTGTGTGGATCCGGTGGGAGTGCTAGAGGTTGCTCGGGGCCTTGCACCATCCAATTGTCTGGCAAAGTGCGAAGCTCATGGTAAGACATTATTGCCACTCCACCCGGTGTCCAGGAAGGATCAACATCATACACCGAGCACATTGGAGGTGGAGGAGGGCAGCTGTGATAGGGTTCCTCGTCGGACACTAGTTCTGACTCACTTTCATAACCTACCCACCAATCATCCAGCGGGCTTCTAGGTGCTTCGAGCACCGCCTCAAGTTCACAATGGTTTGGTTGGCTAGTAGATAGAGGTGCAGTGAGAGCAACCACCTCTTATTTCAAAGTACCCACTTCACTTTCAAGGACATCAACTGTAGAGCATAGGTTGGCCAATTTGTCTTTAGCAGGTTGCAAGGCTTTCTTCATGGCACTCTATATCATGGAGGGAAGAGCCTTGGCCAACTGCACTAGCTGGTTCTCATGCATTTTGTCTCTTTGTGCAATGTTGAGCAAATCAGGAGGTGTAGAATTGTGGGACTTGGCTATATGGAGTGGGGCAGTTACTATGTGAGTGGATGATGAAGGTGATGGTGGAGTCATGTTCCCTGTATACTTTTCCCGCTTCATAACTAGAGCCTCTTTGTCGATTTTGGTGGCTAATGTAATCACACTGTTGTCCTGCACCATCATATCCAATGGCTAAAACAAAGGACAAGTTGCCCGCATACGTAACATACTCACCAGGTTAGGGAATGGAAATGTTGTGTCTTGTTGCTTGGCCTTTCATTTGAATTGATCAGAAATAATCTCCCCCACATTGATGTGTACATGATCCATTATGCAAGCAAGGAGAATGGAAACTTCAATTGGGACTTTCGATGTATTTCGAGAGGGTATTAGCCTCGAGTAAACCAAATCTAACCACATACATGCTTCAAATTTTAAATCATGCCGATGAATTAGGCCCTTAGATATAGCCCATTGTGGTCGACCTTTTGCAATCAAGTTGGCTACCCATTGGAATTGATTAGCTTTGTCCTCCACTTTATTGTGAAATATTAGGTGAGATGGGATCAACTCATCCCAATAAATTGAATTGATTTCTTTTGGAGTTACAGGCACCTCTTGTCCTCGCACCCATACCGATGTGAGGCATGGGAATGCTTTAGTGCGGCCCCTATGCTTCATTAGCTATTGCCTTGCCCTGTATGATGCATATACTTCCCACACTAGCTCTAGAAGATATGGGTCAACTTGTATGGTAAATGGACCTCAATCGCACGTCCCAACCTAGTTGTAGATATCTGGGCATGCAATCTTGAAAGATTCTACATCAACTGGGCTTCTGCATAGATGACACATTTTTCCTTAAAAGTCATATAAAACTCCTCCATTCCTTCCAGCCTGGACCTAACTTGGGGGGTATTGGTGGGCGTTGATGCTTGCCCTGTATTAGAGTGCAGGGGATAGACATGATGTTGCAAATGTAGGTTAGTAGTGGGCCATTATTTGTAACTCAAGAATAAGTAAAATGGAAGAAATCAATTTAACAAGTTTAGGTGCCAACAGCGAACCATCGGTGAGAGGCAGTTGCATTTCGCTAGTCGCCGATGACTCGCCGATAGGCACAGTGAATAAGAAACCTTGGGCACATCGGCGTTTCGCTGGCGACCCACAATTGGTGATCCGCTAACCACCATTCTGCATTTAGTCACCCACCAATCACCTCCATATAAATGCTCACCAATCACACTCATATCTCCACAAAAAGGAAAATAGCCCTTAAGAAAGGTGTTAATCAATCTATCATTGGGCAACTCAACGGTGAACACAAATTATACCCAGATACTTAGTGACCACAACAAAACAACATTCACTCACATATAGCAAAGAAGCAAAACAAAATATGATAAACATGACTAGAGCAAAAGATTACCTATATTATTAGGACCTTTCAAGCATGAATGACAGAATTCTTACCTCCAATGGACTGTGCTTGTGAACCTTTCTAAAGGAATGAAGAAGAAGAAGACAATTGGGGTTTTAAAATTGAAAAGGAGGGGAAGTTGAATGGGTGCTTGGGGTGGCGGTTATTAATAAGTGTTAGGTGGGAAGTAATGGGTCTTTTTGGGGAAAAGGCAATCTAGGAAGGAGATGAAAGAAAATGGGATAATGAAAGAGTTTTTGGGGATTTTCGAAATAGGGTCTTTCCATCGGGGGCCACACCAGCAGTCACCGAAATGAGCCGGTGGTTCGCTGTTGTGGCCGCTGCTAACATTACCTGAATATGACTCTGAGTGCAAGTTCGACGATTGACCAAAGTTTCACGAATTTCTTTCAGCGTTTCGCTGGATGAGGGGCCGATGCCTGATCCATTGTGAGGTACTCTGTTTGATAGCGGCGACAAACCGGTGATTCACGCTTTGACATGGTGCTTCAATTATTAGGCCACCGGTGTTCCTTTGAACGTTCAGTTTGCTGGATAGGATTGGCGCCCCAATGGCGCTTCATGGATTATCATCGGTGGTTCACTGGTTTGGATCACTGCTTTGCCTTGAATCCTTCAGTGCACTGGGCAGATTGGCACTTGAGTTGTGCTTTACGAAATGTGATTGACGTTTCACCGGTTGCAACTCCAATGGGTTACTCTTCCTGTAGTACACCCTTCCATGCTAAAAAAATCAAAAACAACAAAGCATATGAGAAGAAAAAATGAAAGATGCTTGGGTTTCCTCCCAAGGAGTGCCTTATTTAACATCGTGGCACGATGAAAGTTCCTCCAAGCCTACGACTCATCAAGATACACCACCTCTGTTAGGCCAACTTCTTCCAACACCCCCAAATATCTTTTAACCCATTGACCATTTATTTTGAACTTGCTCCCATTATCACTATAGAGTTTGATGGATCCATTATCGTACACCTGAGAAACCTTAAAAGGCCCTGACCATTTAGACTTTAACTTTTTGGGGAATAACCGTAGTCGAGAATTGAACAGTAGCACCTAATCCCCTGAAATAAAATTATGCTGCAACACTTTTTGGTCATGATAGTATTTCATTCTGGCATTGTAAATTGTTGCATTCTCATATGGATTCATTCTGAATTCATCCATCTAATGTAAATTATGGATTCGACCTTGGATAGTTCTTCCCATTCCATGTTTAAACTTTTCAATACCCACAAAGCTTTGTGTTTTAGCTCCACCGGGAGGTGACATGCTTTACCAAACACTAGCTGGTAAGGAGACATTCCAATCGGTGTTTTAAATGCAACATGATATGCCCACAATGCATCATCTAACTTCTGTGCCCAATCTATTCTGTTAAAATTGACTGTTTTAGTCAAGATGAACTTTATTTCCCAGTTTGAAACTTCCACCTATCCACTGGTCTGCGGGTGATACGGGGTGGCCACTTTATTCTTCACACCATACTTAGCTAGTAGTGTGCTGAACACCCAGTTGCAAAAATGAGAACCTCCATTGCTAATGATAGCTCTAGGGGTACCGAACCATGATAAGATATGTTTTTTTAAAAAGAGTTTTACACTTCTCGCTTCATTGTTTGGTGATGCAACATCTTCCACCCATTTCGAAACATAATCCACCGCCACCAAGATGTATTTGTTCCCATAAGAACTTATAAAAGGACCCATAAAGTCGATCCCCCATACATCAAACAACTCAACCTGTAAGATGGGTGTTAGTGGGAGTTCATACAACCTCGAAATACTCCTTGTCGTCTGGAATCGATCACATTGCTTCACAAGGTCGTGTGCATATTGATGTAAGGAAGGCCAATAAAACCGGCATTGCAACACCTTGGCCGTTGTTCGCACGTTTCCATAATGACCTCCCACATGGGAATAGTGACAAGCCTCTAGAATTGGGACAATCTCCACTTCCGGAACACACCTCCGTATTAACCCATCTACACAAAATTGGGACCATCTCCACTTCTGGAACACACCTCTATATTAACCCATCTACACAACTTCAGAAGAGGTAAGGTTCATCCCAAAAGAATTTCTGGACATCATGCATGAATTTCTTCTTTTGCTGAAAATTCAATCCTTCGGGTATAATGTTGCTGGCCAGGTAATTAGCAAAATTAGCAAACCATGGTGTCAGGTCATGGGTTTTAGCTAAGATTGACTCATCCGGAAATACTTCATTGATCTCCTGCCCATTTGTTTTTAGGCGCGACACAACAGCTAGGAGCTCCTGTTCCGTTACTGTGTAGTTTGTTTGTGCATTGTTCAGAGCTTTACTAGCATAGTAGATTGGGTGGAAGACCTTGTCTCTTCGTTGACCAAGGACCTCTCCTAATGCTACCCCACTTGCATTGCACATGACCTCAAAGGGTTTTGACCAATCAGGTGCTACAATGATTGGAAAGGAAATTAATCTATCCTTCAACTCCACAAAATCCCACAAACAATCCTCACCAAAATTGAACTTAGCCTCTTTGTCCAACAGCCAAAATAGGGGATGAGCTATCTTAGAGAAATATTTAATGAAACAGCGGTAGAAACCCTCATAGCCGAGGAAACTCCTAACACCCTTCAAAGTGCATGGTGGAGGTAACTAAGAAATCATATCCAATTTGTCTTGATCCACATCAATCCCTTTTTCAGAAATTTTGTATCCCAATACAATCCCTTCTTTGACCATGAAATGACACTTTTCCCAATTTAGGACCAAATTCGTGTCACGACCCGAGTTCACACCCTAGTCGTAACATGGGACAAGGAACCCAGAAAGGCTCCAAGTCGACCCATTGCATAATCATCGCATATCACTTAACAATAGAAACAACCAACAACATAAATAAACGGAAGCTAACTGCAAGAGTCTAAGAAGAAACCATTAGAACAATTGTAACAACACTTTGATACAACACTGAGTCTATCTAGATAAGTCTAAAAGCCTTCTACTAAACTGATGAGTTGCTGAGAAAATCCCCCAGCTAACTCTAAATATGAAAACTGAAACATAAAGAAAGTATGAACATAAATACCATCCTTAGGAGATGAAGACTCACCGCTAGCAGCTGAGAGGGAATGGAGCGTATCTAACCATGAGGCTGAGTATAACACCCCAAAAGGGCCTACGAATAGACCCAGGAGTTGAAGTTGAAAACTGTAAAAAACTTGGAATTTTCACCAGTACGACTCGAGGTATGAGTCATGGTGAGGACCTACGACTCATGACTTGAGTCGTGATGATATCAAGAGCTTGAGGTTTTGCCACGAGTAGTCCTATGAACCGTGGTGAGAAGGTATGACTCGTGGTTAGGATTCGTGATGAATATCTTAGTGGTTCCAAGAGTGAGTCATCATAGGGCATGGTACAACTCGTAGGACGTAGCAATGAGTCATGGTGAGGAGTTGTGGTTAACTCGTATTGGTTTGGGTGGATGGTACCACAGCGACAGTACGACCCGTAGGATGGTGGTACGAGTCATGGGTTATCAGTCGTGGCAAAATTCAGAAAGTTGGGAAAAATGGGTGAACTGACCACGAGAGGTAACCACGAGTCGTGACTTGATGGTACGACTCGTGGTCGGGGCTAGAGCTACTTTTCAGGGAAATGTTAGTAAGGGAAATTTCAACTTTTCTATGCTTTTGGGCCCTAAACCACATCGTTTTGAGGTCGAAACAGGGTATTTAAGGGATGGAAACTCCTATTAAGTTCATTTTTAGCAATTACAAGTGTTAGAGAAGAGGAGTAGGAAGGATTTCAAGCCATTTTCTTCAGGTTCTTCAAGCTCTCACTTAGGGTTCTTGAAGGGAGTAGGAAATCACAAAATTCCAAGTATGTGGGTTTTGAATGGGTAGTTTAGTCCCTACCCATGCCCATTTCTTCCCATTTCCTATGTTTAATTTGCTAAATTCTTGTGGGTCTTAACCCCATTTGCATGATTCCTCAAAAGCTTACATGAACTTGTGATATTATGTTTAAATTGCGGGTTTGAAGTGTTTGGACTGATTTTACTTGTATATATTTTATATTTCATGATTTAAATCTCTAAAAGTATGGATGACCAATTATCGGGAAATTTTTAGTGAATTTCATGGTCAAGATGATTCCGAAAGCATGAACAAATTTCTCTTAAATATTTAAGCATGTCTTCAAGTTTCAATTTCTCATGCTATCATGATCGTTTTCTTATGAATTGAAGCATGTCAAGTATGTTTGAAGTTATGGGAAATGCCCATATGTCGCTTATGAATTATATCTATGATTTTGGCTGACTCATGGGCACAATTCCATGGCTAGAAATACAAGCTCTCATGTATGTTATGATTCCCATGTTTTCACTAGCCATGCATGTCATGTTATGAAATTTATGAGCACGTTGCATGTTTTGGGAGTAGTACTTAACACCAAGTAGGTTCGGGGCCTAGGTTGCGCCCCGAATCTCAGAACTACGTGCCACCCTAGGATTATGCTTGGGACCTCCTCAGTGACTGTCCCCTATGTCCTACGGGGCCTTCGTGAGTGATATCACGCCTTTCATGGTTCATACCCTTGGCAAGGTATGAACAGCCTCCTGACTAGGGGTACAAGTCGGACTTCATGTGTGCTCATGTGAAGTATGTCAGTTATAGAAATCTCCCATTGTTACTCATGGTTTTGAAATATGCATGATTATGTTCTTTTGGCTCAAGTTATGATTTATGAAATTTTTTCCCCGCACTTTACGACTTTGATGGGTTTATGAGTATTTTTGGAAATATTGAGCCTTATGATATACTTATGATTTCAGTTTTATGATCATGATGTCCCACTCCTATAACTTTCATGTTTTTAAGATTTTTTTTGCATGCCTTACATACTTAGTACTTTCCAAGTACTGACCCGCATATTTTCAGGATCTGGTTTGAAGGTTCAGCATCGTCCCTAGCTTGCGCCCAGTATTGCTCAGTCTTCAGTGGTGAGTCCTCATGATTCGAGGGCTTCATGTTCAGACCTTGTTTATCCTATGTTTTCAGACTGTTTGGGTTAGTTGGGGTCTTGTCCCTTCAATCCATCTTTTATGATTAGAGGTTTTCAAACTTATGTGTAGTATTCAGTCGTTTATGTTTGGATCTTGTATTGTTGTTTCCTTTTTCTCTCAGGATATGATTTTTAGTTAGTTTACGAGTTATGAGTTAAGTTTTCCACTGTATATGAATGAATTAGTGTTATGCTCACGCCATGGGTTGACTTGGGGTCTCTCGGGACTCCTTGTCCCGTGTCTACGATCCGAGTATATTCTCAGGTCGTGAAACTGAGTCTGGAGACCTGAATCTATATCATGAAATGATATAGAATAAAAGGTGTGTAGTCAGTACTTGGAATGTACTGAGTATGCGGGAAAAACGTAAACAACTAAATATGCAAATATACAATAAGTAGATAGAAAAGTACATCGACATAACTGGTTTAACATGAAACAATCCTCTTATGAGTCACATTCACATATATATAATTGAAACTTTCTTTGAATCTCATATTCTGAAACATCATCGAACTCATGCATAAGGGTCAAGTTCTGATCATTCAATAAGGGATGAATCTGAGACTAGAATCACATAATGTACTGGATCACGGCTGGAAACTGAAATTGATTCTCATTATATTAAATCTGTTAAAATCTGAAATCTGAATCATACGAAACTGAATCATGTTGATAATATAACTAAGGGAATCATTATCTACTATGGAGAGTCCCAACTAAACTAAGGGAGTCATTCTCTATGGAGGAATCTTGACTGAACTAGGGAGTCACTCTCTGCTATGGAGGATTCTGAATAAACTAGGGAGTCACTCTCCGCTATGGAGGATCTCGGGCTGAACTAGGGAGTCACTCTCTACTATGGAGGATCCCGGACTGACCAAGGGAAATATTCTCGACTATAGAGAGTCCCTGGTTGACTAGAATATGAGGAGTGCTGATCTGACATTATATATCTAGTCTATGCTACTACAACTAGGAAGAAACATGAACACACACTGCTTTCATCATACAATCATTCTTTTCGAAAGGACTAGGGCTACTTTCTAAAAACAACAAGCCCAACATTCTGAAATATCATTCTCATGCTTTATTATCATAACTCATATTATCATGGGGCCACATCAGTATTTCTTCAAACATCTTACATTAGTGAGCATCTATAATTTCACATCATGCATTATACTTCCACAACATTTAAGTTCCGGATTCATATCTTTCGACATGTATCATAGTGTTATTCATGATCCATAGGTCCAATTCATACCTTAATGTGCATACAATGATTCATATATTCTAGATATACGGAAAGTCATATACTTAACTCATAACTTATACATTTATGATGAGATCATGGGAGAAGCATACTTTTTTATTTCATAAGACCCATTTTGAGATTCACAACAATTCATGAGAAAGATGCATTAATTAGGCCATTATCATAGATTTAGCTCATACCCAATCAGTTCCATCAAAAGCATAAGGAAAATACATATTTTACTTTCAATTGGTCAAGCCCATACACTATAATCTCATCTCGACATATTTAGCAAATAGTGTATTCTAATTGTTAGGGAATTCTTACAATCTTCACATGTTTCATCATCTAACACATAATTCAAGAAATTCAAATAGTTTTATAATCACCATTAGTGTAAAGCCCAGGATGCCGCTTGTAGAAATTGTCCACTTTGGAGCCTTCGCCCCTCACGATTTTAAAACGCGTCTTCAAGGGAAAGGTATCCAAGCACTTATAAAACACTCTTCGTTCTCCTCCCCAACCGATGTGGGATTTTCCTAAACCAATGTGGGATTCTCAAAAGGCAAGCCTTTACACTCACTCGCCTTTGGGACTCAGCATCCTCGCTGAGGTTTGCCCCACCATCGGGTTTGCCCCACCACTGGCCCGGCACCGGCTCTAATACCAACTGTAACAGCCCAGACCGCCGCTTGTAGAAATTGTCCGCTTTGGAGCCTTCGCCCCTCACGGTTTTAAAACGCGTCTACAAGGGAAAGGTATCCAAGCACTTATAAAGCACTCTTCATTCTCCTCCCCAACCGATGTGGGATTTTCCTAAGCCAATCTTGGATTCTCCTAAGGCAAGCCTTTACACTCACCCCCCTTTGGGACTTAGCATCCTCGATAGTGGGGCAAACCTCAGCGAGGACGCTGAGTCCCAAAAGGGGGTTGAGTGTAAAGGCTTGCCTTAGGAGAATCCCACATTGGTTTAGGCAAATCCCACATTGGTTCGGGAGGAGAACGAAGAGTGCTTTATAAGTGCTTGGATACCTTTCCCTTATAGACGCGTTTTAAAACCGTGAGGGACGAAAGCTCCAAAGCGAACAATTTCTACAAGCGGCAGCCTGCGCTGTTACAGTTGGTATCAGAGCCGGTGTTGGGCCAGTGGTAGGGCAAACCTCAGTGAGGAAGCTGAGTCCCTAAGGGAGGTAAGTTTAAAGGCTTGCCTTAGGTGAATCCCACATTGGTTTAGGAAAATCCCACATCGGTTGGGGAGGAGAACGAAGAGTTCTTTATAAGTTCTTGGATACCTTTCCCTTGTAGATGCGTTTTAAAACCGTGAGGGGAGAAGGCTCCAAAGCGGAAAATTTCTACAAGCGGCGGCCTGGGTTGTTACAGTTAGCTCATAATCATAGTGGGTTTAAGAATTCAAGAAAACATAGAAGAAATCATCCATCAATTAAATTGGGCTTTTGGTAAACATTTTGGAGCACAAGGATGGAAGAATATCCTTGTTGAAAAAAACCCACATACCTGCTTTGAAGAATTTCCACTTGTACTTAACCTTGCAGCCTTTTGAATAATCCCTTGAAGAATCCTTGAACCTTGAAAGAGAGGGAGAAGAAAGGTTTGAGAGTTATTTCATGAAGAACGAGGGTTTAGGCTAGGTACCCCCTTAAAAGCGTCCCATACCAAGCTCAAAATCACGTAGTTTAGGAGTTGGGAGCATAGGATTTTACGAAAATTCCCCTAGAAAAATGCAGGAAAAATCATGCTGCCAGGTCCCGGGGGACACTCTACGAGTCGTGGGCTTAACAACGACTGGTGGTATCGAGCAGTGAAGTGCATTGGAGTCTTTCTCAGAAATCCTTCAGTCCTGCCGACGACCAACTCCACGAGTCGTCCCTTGACGTAACGACTCGTGACTCCCTCTGTTACCACTGAAGCCAATAAATCCTTATCTCCCATCTCACGACTGGCACGATGAATCGTGACTGGACGTAATGACTCGTCCTGACCTCCCATCGACTCCACTATCCCAACTCACATTTTTCTTGGGATTTCACTCGACGACTCTTCAGGACAACTCGTTACTGAGCTTAACGAGTCATCAAGTCCCCCATCCTATGAAATCTTGACATCTCAGGCTGCATCTCATTCCAAGGACCCCACGACTCATCTCCTCACCACACGATTCGTGACATGGGTCATTACTTCAAAACTCTGAGCAGAACTTCACGGACTGACTGTAATGAGTCTCACCACGACTCGTGGAGTCATCTAACGAGTCATACCTCGAGTCATTCTGAGGCGAATTTTTAACTTACCTGTTGGTTGTCTCATCTTAAGTTTGGGGTCTATTCTTAGAAACTTTTGGGGTGTTACAATATCTCCCCTTTGGGAACATTTGTCCTCGAATGTTGGCTAAAAATACTAAAAAGGATAGGGACGGAATTGAAATTCCACAATCAATCAATTATAGATAAAACCAATAGAGCATCTAACTTCGGGTTGACCTTACACAAGAGAGAAAGGAGGACATGAAACTAACATGGAACTAGGTAGAACACTGAGAAGGATTCTTCCCCTTTAACTGGCACTGAACTATTATGGAATAAGCCTCCGCTCTCAAATCACTTTCTGTTATAGGGTTAGAATTCATAATATCTGGTTTGACTCCAACTAAAGGTCTCATGAGCACGAATCATTCATGACATCTAAAATTGAGCACATATATAAGAAAACCTGAGTCTGCTAGGCTACTAAGCATGTTCTAGAGACTGAGTTTGAGCTGATCATACTGGCATACATGAATTAACACACATAACTGATTCGTAACACGAAAATGAACCTAAAAGATTCATAAAGTAAGATCGGCATCACTGTCTGAAGCGATTCTCTAGAACTTCTGGGAGTCTGCACATTGGGATGGACATAATTAAATTCAACTAAACTACCAGAGAAATTATTTGAACCTGAAGGGATTGACATGTCACAACTGCTAGGGCTGGAACTCTCCTATTAGCATTTTCAAAGTCTGACTTGCTTCACATACTCACCATCTCCCCCTTAGCTTAAAGCCATCATTCTAAGGCTTCCGAATCTTTCTTGATGTCGGGATAATTTACTAACTCCTAGCTCTTTCTTTATCTCTAACCTTCACTACAAGCCTTACATTAATAACTATTTCATCACATGTCGACAACCTCTTCCCTAACAATTTCTACAAAGCTTCTTATTCAATACTAGGGTTCTGGGGCTAGCAACATACAAAGAGTTATGCAAGATTTGCAGCATACCTGTGGCCACTATTAGCGACTTGCTCTTATTCAGTGTGTTGTTATGGCATATGAGAGGTTTTGATGACGTCCTCCACCCAAGCTAGATGATGCACCCAGCTGAAATGAACGGGCTATCGATGCTACTGAAGAGATGGTCGAGGATCTACTCTCACCTCACTTTTCTGTTGCACAGTCTCGGTGCTTATAACCCTATCACCCACACCATAAACAAACATCTGATCTAGCCATACATTCTCCCAAGTGGTGCTTCCCACAGCTAATACATGTCAGATACGTAATCTCCCTTACTCTAGGTTTATATAGAGCACTGACTGTCAAAAATTCTAGGGCTGCCAATTTCTGCTGGGAATGTAAGCGTTGTCCACCACTCATCCTTGGCGAAGAGAACTCTGAATCTCCTATCCTGGCCTTCTTGGCCTCTCTCTCCTTTTCCTTCACCTGCTCCGCCTCCATTTGTTGTGCGAATATTACCAAACGTGAAAAGTCTATATCCCTGTGCAACATGGCAGTCCTGCACTCTTTAACTAAGGAGTCTGACACTCCATTCATGAACCTGCTCATCTGAGCCCTCTGGTCAGCTACATCTCTGGGGTGTACTTGGATAACCGGGTAAATTCCAATGCATACTCCTGAACTGTCATGTCATTCTGTTTTAGGTTGATGAACTCTGCCACCTTAGCCTCTCTCAACTCTCTAGGGAAAAACCTGTCTAGGAATGCTACCTTAAATTCATCCCAACCTACGAGGCTTGCTCCAACCCCTTGACTGTCCCTCCATTGACAAAACCATATATAAGAAACTCCTTTTAGCTAGTAGGAGGCTAAGTTTGCGCTCTCAATTCCTGTCACTCCCATGATATGGGTAATTTTTTGAATCTCTTTTAAGAACTCATATGGGTCCTCGTCTACCTTTGACCCCAAGAAATCGGGTGGGTTCATTCAGAGAAAATCCCTCACCCTTGCAGCCGCTACATTCCCATTCTGGGGAATACATGAAATTGCTTGCTAATTAATCTGGGTGGTGACGGCCTACGGCAATATATTAAGAGTTGCCCAAAACTCGACATGGGTAACATGGTCGTCCATCGGGTTCGCTAGGGCTGGTGGTACCTGTTGGCGATCATTACCATTTCTTCCATTTGCTCGTCTAGGAGGCATTATCTGCAAGAGCGTAAATCACAAGTTAGGGAAGGAACTATTTAGAGCCTCTTACTCTATGCATGATAAGAATCATGAAGAAAAGTGAACATTCCTAAAACGTCTCGTAGCCTCCTCCTCATAAGTAATGCGTGCTTCACACCCATGATGAAGACTCTACTTAACGTGTCTTTCAGACACTCTAGGACACTCTAAACCTTTTCTCTGATACCAAGTTTGTCATGACCCAAGTTCACACCCTAGCCATAACACGGGACAAGAAACCCTGAAAGGCTCCAAGTCGACACATGGCATAATCATCGCATATCACTTAACAATAGAAACAACCAACAATATAAATAAGCGGAAGCTAATTGCATGATTCTAATAAGAAACCATAAGAACAATTGTAACAACACTTTGATACAATGCTGAGTCTATCTAGATAAGTTTGAAAGCCTTCTACTAAACTGATGAGTTGCTGGGACAAGCCCCCAGCTAACTCCTAAATCTGAAAATTGAAACATAAAGAAAGTATGAACATAAATCACATCCTCGGGAGATGAGGACTCACCACTAGCAGCTAAGAGGGAATGGAGCGTATCTAACCACGAGGCTGAGTCTGGAGACCTAAATCTGCGGTCAGTACTTGGAATGTACTGAGCATGCGAGAAAAATGTAAACAACTAAATATGCAAATATATGATAAGGAGATAGCAAAGTACAATGACATAACTGGTTTAACATGCAACAATCCTCTTATGAGTCACATTCACATATATATACATGAAACTTTCTTTTGAATCTCATATTTTGAAACATCATCAAACTCATGCATAAGGGTCAAGTTCTGATCATTCAATAAGGGTTGAATCTGAGGCTAGCATCACATACTGTACTGGATCACTGCTGGTAACTGAAACTGATTCGCATTATATTAAATCTGTTAAAATCTGAACCATATGGAACTGAATCATGCTGATAACATAACTAAGGGAGTCATTCCCTACTATGGAGAGTCCCAGCTAAACTAAGGGAGTCATTCTCCACTGTGGAGGAATCCTGACTGAACTAGGGAGTCACTCATTACTATGGAGGATCCCGACTGAACTAGGGAGTCACTCTCTGCTATAGAGGATCCCAGGCTGAACTAGGGAGTCACTCTCTACTATGGAGGATCGCGGACTGACCAAGGAAACATTCTCGGCTATAGAGAGTCCCTGGTTGATTGGAATATGAGGAGTGTTGATCTGACATTATATATCTAGTCTATGCTACTATAGCTAGTCAGAAACATGAACACACACTTCTTTCATCATACAATCATTCTTTTCGAAAGGATTAGGGCTACTTTCTACTAACAACAAGCCCAACATTCTGAAATATCATTCTCATGCTTTATCATCATAACTCATATCGTCATGGGGACACATTAGTATTTCTTCAAATGTCTTATATTAGTGAGCATCTGTAGATTCACATCATGCATTATACTTCCACAATATTTAAGTTCCGGATTCATATCATTCGACATGTATCATAGAGTCATTCATGATCCATAGGTCCAATTCGTACCTTAACGTGCATACATTGATTCATATATTATAGATATACGAAAAGTCATATACTTAACTCATAACTTATACATTTATGATGAGATCGTGAGAGAAGCATACATTTTCATTTCATAAGATCCATTTCGAGATTCATTACAATTCATCAGAAGAAAGCATTAATTAGGCCATTATCATAGATTTACCTCATACCCAATCAGTTCCAGCGAAAGCATAAGGAAAATACATATTTTACTTTCAATTGGTCAAGCCCATACACTATAATATCATCTCGACATATTTAGCAAATATTGTATTCTAATTATTAGGGAATTCTTACAATCTTCACATATTTCACCATCTAACACATAATTCAAGATATTCAAATAGTTTTATAATCACCATTAGCTCATAATCGAAAGTGGGTTTTAGAATTCAAGAAAACATAGAAGAAATAATCCATCAATTAAAACCCTAGGTCATCCTTTTCTAGAATAATTGAAGTTGGATTTTTGATAAAACATTTTGGGGCACAAGAATGGATGAATATCCTTGTTGAAAAAAACCCGCATACCTTCTTCTAAGAATTTCCCACTTGTACTTGACCTTGTAGCCTTTGAATAATCCCTTGAAGAATCCTTGTACCTTGAAAGATAGGGGAAAAAAGGTTTGAGAGTTATTTCATGAAGAATAAGGGTATGGGCTAGTTACCCCCTTAAAAACGTCCTATACCAAGCTCAAAACGACGTAGTTTAGGAGTTGAAAGCATAGGATTTTATAAAAATGCCCATGGAAAAATGCAGGAAAAATCATGCTGCTAGGCCCCATGGGACACTCTACAAGTCGTGGGCTTGACAACGACTCGTGGTATTGAGCCGTGGAGTGTACTGGAGATTTTCTCAGAAATCCTTCAGTCCTGCCGACGACCAACTCCACGAGTCGTCCCTTGACGTAATGACTCTGACTCCCTCTGTCACCATTGAAGCCAATAAATCCTGATCTCCCATCCCACGACCGACACGATGAATCGTGACTGGACGTAATGACTCGTCCTGACCTCCCATCGACTCCACTTTCCCAACTCATATTTTTCTTGGGATTTCACTCGACCACTCTTCAAGATGATTCGTTACTGAGCTTAACGAGTCATCAAGCCCCCTGTCTGATGAAATCTTGACATCTCAGGCTGCTGCTCGTTCCAAGGACCCCACGACTCGTCTCCTCACCACACGATTCGTGACATGGGTCCTTACTTCAAAACTCTGAGTAGAACTTCATGGACTGACTGCAATGAGTCTCACCGCGACTCGTGGTGTCATCTAACGAGTCGTACCTCGAGTCATTCTGAGGCAAATTTTTCACTTACCTATTGGTTGTCTCATCTTATGTCTGGGGTCTGTTCTTAGAAACTTTCGGGGTGTTACAATTCATCTCCGTACATCTCTTTAATACCTCATATAAATGTGTCAAACAGTTACCAAATGAGTTCCCCACAACTTAGAAGTCATCCATGAAGACTTCCATAGTATCTTCCACCATGTCAGAAAAGATGGACATCATGCATCTCTGGAATGTGGTCGGGGAATTGCAAAGACCAAAAGGCATCCGCTTGAATGAAAAAGTGTCATAGGGACATGTAAATGTGGTTTTTTCTTGATCCTCGAGTGCGATTGAGATTTGGTTGTATCCTGAGTCTCCATCTAAGAAACAATAGTACTCTTTACAGGCTAAACGGTCCAACATTTGGTCAATGGATGGCTCTAGGAAATGATCCTTCTTTGTCCAGGAGTTTAACTTATGGTAATCCATACAGACTCTCCATCCCGTGACTGGACGAGTAGCTATCAATTCATTTTTTTCATTTGTAATAACCGTAATGCCTCCTTTTTTGGGCACACACTGTACTAGGCTTACCCAACTACTATCTGTGATGGGATACACCACCCTTACATCTAGCCATTTAATAATCACTTTCTTGACCACCTCTTGCATAGGTGGATTCAACCTTCTTTGATGTTCAACTGATGGGCTGCAATTTTCTTGAAGATTGATCTTGTGAGTGCAAATCCCCGGAGGGATACCAATGATATCAACTATTGACCATCCTATAGCTCGGATATGCCTTTTGATAATGTCCAAAATATATTTTAAATCAAATAATATACATGGTCGTCGTATCAAAACAAGTAACCCGATGAGTACGGGGGTCGAATCCCACGAGGACTAGGGAGTGATGAATTCAAGTGTCGATCGAGAAACTGATTTTAGCATGCACCATACGAATTTAACATAAAAATGAGGAAAATGGGGGGTTCGAACTTTGCAGAGAATTACACAATTTGATTTAAAGAAAACTAAGAGCAAAATATCACCTAAGTTGTTGACAATAGTGCGAAATACTAGAGGTGCGGTGTAGATGGAATACTAACTATATCGGGATAGGCCAAGTCATCTCATAAGTTCAATAAGTGTAAATAATCTCGGGAAATAGGTAGCCTTAGCTTCCCAGCCTATTGACTACCCCTAGCTAAAGTTTTCTCAAACTCTAGCTGCAATATAGCACAACCCAAATTGATTTGGATGAGTAACTTCACTATTCCTAGCTATTAGCTGCCAATTAGCAAGAAGAAAGTACTTTAAGTTATTTCTAGCTTAATTTTACAATCTCCCATCCATACCCACTACTAGATTCCCTTCCAATACTTAACTATTCTCTCCCGAGCAACAATCAAACAAGTATAGATAGACCCATATCATCATCAATGGATCCTCAATAATAGATTGAAGGGAATCTAACAGATTTATACTTAATTGAACATTAATTAGATGACTCTAGCAATACCCAATCCAATTAAGTATTCAACATCACACACCTCTAGTTAATGGTATTTCACTCATAATTAATAAATTCAAAAACACAATCATCAAAAGCGTCATTTAATTTAATAAGAAGAGTACATAAATCAAAAGTACAATTATCCTTCAACTACAGCTGAAACTAAATAATGCCAAAGAAGAAAAGAGAACAGAGTATCTTTTACAAAAATCAATCAAAATCCCTTTCTCAACTAAAAGATGGTCTTCAGCTAAAATAGGAAAGATGATGTGATGTGTACTTGGCTCTTCTCTCAATCTCTCTATCTTTTTCCTCTCCCTTCTCCCCTTCTGCAGTTTACTTCTCTTTCTATTTATACCTTGAAAAGTAGGGTACTTTTCCTTTCTTTTTCAGCAATGGACAATTATACCCTTATTAGCATCGTTCTGGAACAGGTGAAGGCACTAGCGGTTCGCCGATGAAATCCGTGAATCGCCGGATACTTTCTCTTCTTCTTCAGTCATTTGCAATGAACTTCGACGGTTCACTCGGCGATTCACCGATGCTAATCCATGAACTACCAGACCTTAAATGCCAATTCAAGAAGTTTCTGAGTGTCATTTGGTGACTGAACTGGTGTCCCGCCACAGGTGACTCGTGAACCACCGGTGGCATTCCTCCTACAAGGTAGTGACCTTCATCTTTGTAACCGGCGTTTCGCCGGTTAACACCTGCGTTTTGCCACTTTTGCTCATTTCCTCCTTTTTACCCCATTTTAGCTCTTTTCTTCAAACTTAGGCATTTGCACACAAAAAAAGCAAAAAGGGCATAAAATTCAAATAATTAATTCGAGAACTAGGAAAAAACTCAAACTATAGAGTCTAATGAGTTGGTAAATTACCAATTCATCAAACTCCCAAACTTGAATCATTGTTTGTCCTCAAGTAATGCAATACTTCAACTATTGAGGAAGAGGTCACATTTCTTCACAATTAGACTTCACCGTCTACCTGGACTATGACAACCCAAAAATACTCATCATGCTCACCGAAAAGAGAAGGAAATACCCCAAAAGACCAAAACAATGAAGGTGTTTCAAGAAGGAAACAACTTTTTATCAAATAAAGCTTTTTTAAAGGAATCATTAACCACACAAGGGCATTTCTCAACCAAGTAACACACATAGTATCTCAATTGTAATCACTGAAAATTCAAAGCTTGCCTTAGAGTTTGAACTCCTTGTTCTTTACCCATATGAACTATAAATGTTCTTGCATCCCTAAAAGGAATGATGCCACTCACCAAATATGAGGATCCCTATTCTTTTGGCTCTTTGATCATTTGAATGCATACCAGGGATCAACTAGAAGAGGCACTCACACTCACTCTCCAAAAGATATCTTCATGCATACACTTGTCCCATAGGCTTTCCCTTCATGTAATTTGCCACTAATGTAGAGTAGCTGCACCTAGAATCATTTAGAACTTGCGGGCGTGATGCAGGCTTAAGGTCATGGAAGGATGAACATTTGGCTATAGTGACTAGATCCTCCCTAATGTTTTTCGTGCCATTCCTTACAACGATTTTGCTCACTCAACCTTCTTTTCCTTTCTTTTCTTGTTGATGCCTTTCATTTCTATAATATTCCCCCTTATAACCCCTCTTTAGCTTCCACCACTAGCCTTGTTACCTCAAGATGGAACACCAATTCATACAAATAGTCTTTTTCTTTTTGAATTCATCTTTTTGTGCACTTTGAATAAAGGTGATGTTCCATTTACACTATGATTCTTGTCTTCCCCCTTTGTTTTGAATACCCCCAAACCTAGGCTCTTGCCACATTTTTCACATTTGCTTTTCTCATTCCCTTCTTCTTAGGCATTGAGCCTTGCTTTAGCACTTATTTTTTAATCAACATTTAGGGAGAATGGGGCCAAAATAGGTATTAAGAATGGTCTTAAGGCTTGTAATGTAGTTGCCAAGGAAAGGTTTTAAGGATCAAATTGGCTAACAAGGATTAATGATCATGGAGGGCGTATGGTTGAAGTGGCTAGACAACTGAGGGCCTAAACTCATTTCCATGGTGCAACTACATCTAGGATTTCTCCTTGAATCACATTTAGGGCAAGTTCTAGACAAGATGTAATGCACAAGATTAATAAAAATATCCTCTCCACACAAAGCATCACCCTTAAAGGGTCTACAAGAGTCATTTTCCAAACAAAAACATCACATTAGGACATCAAGCAAGAAAACATCATAAGCCAAGCAGGAAATTTACAATGTACGACCAAGATTACTATGCTACGGTGTCAACACTTGCTCACTATCTCATCTTCATGCCTTTGTTTTCACATTCTCATTTCAATCACAAGAAAAATTTTAGTTGATGCCTCTTAAAACAACTTCACAACAAGCTCAGATTGACATGGCATTTCCCTTAAGAATGTCGCCACTCAATCCATCATTGGGAAACGCCAACCCGGTTCGACAAAAAAATTAACTAAAATAAAAGAATGCTCCTTGGGAAAGAACCGTGGTCAAAAGAAAACCCTCGGAGCTTTAATTTCCATACTACTCTATTTACAATGGCGAAAAAGAAACACAATTTTTTTGGGTCATTTCAAAATACGATGCTTAAAACCGAAGACCCCATTGAGTCACTAAATACCAATTCACAAAAAGACACAAACCAATTCATTCATTTATTCAAATAACAAAACACACCTGGAAAGGGCAATCATCACTCACAACAACCCGACTAAGGCTGGACTTACTCAAACTTAAGAAAAAAATAACTTAAATACAAATATCCCCCCATCAACAGTGCTCATCCCTCCCCACACTCAAAATCATACATTATCCCCGATGTAAATATGCAAAAAGAACAATGGGAGAAGGGACAAGAAACTCCCTGAACGGATCACTCCTCTTCATCATCAGCCTCATCACCACCATCACCTCCGCTGGCATCACCAAGCCTAGAAAAATTGTCACCCATCCCTTCAAACAAGTCATCAATTGGCCCGCGAGCTGAAGACGGAGCAGCCACTACAACATCCAAAGCGCTCATGTCGGGCACTTCGACTGAAGTCCGACTTTTCCATTACTACACCTCATTTTGGAGGGACGTGAATGCCCCTTCCACAACATCCACCCTCTTGCAAAAAGTGGCGACACTCTCATATAGTGATTTGAGCTCCTTCTTGATAGTTTTGGCAATGAGTGCCTAGAGACTCTTGGCCAAGCGTTGAAGCTGGCTCTCATGTGAGTTTGTCATCTCCACTATGCGATGGAGACCACTTGACTGAGAAGATAGAGGAGGTGGAGAAACTCTTGGTTGGGGCATTTCACCCGATGCTAACATTGAATTCTGGGGCGGTGGGAGATTGGGCTGACCCGTAGGAGAGGGCTTCTTCTTGTACGCCAAAGGCTTGCAGGCGCTTCCGTTTCATTGTTGGTGCCTCTGCATCTCTCTTCCTATCAATAGTGATCACTCCTAGAGTAGAGAAAGGAGTCTTGTCTGGAAATAGAGGCACTCTGGTTGCTGCACAAAGTTGCGAGATCAACATAGCATATGGCATGGAAGTGTTGGACTGCCGCACCTTCTTCTTCATTTGTTGAGCAAAAATTTCGCCAAAGTTGATGGGGATCCCTGACATAATGCAAGAAATCAAGATGGTTGCCTCCATGGTGACCAGCTGCTCATTCTTTTATGGGATGATATGAGAACAAATAAAATCCAACCATAGCTTGGCCTCAAACTTTAAATCATGGCGAGAGATTTCGCCACCCATGGAAGCCCATAGGGGGTATCAACAGCAATAATGTCAGCCACCCACCAATATTGGTCCTTCATATTGGCCAACAGTGCTATGTACTCTGTAGCAGAGTCTAAGTACATAGCAGAGTCTATCTCATCTTCCCAAAATAGATAATTGATGGAAGTCAGGGTGATATCAACTTCTACCCCACGAATCATCACCAAAGGCAAGCAAGGAAACTCATCCACTTTACCCCGATGTTGCATGCCATCTTGGCAGGCCTGGTAGGAGGCATAAAACTCTGTGACAAGGCTAGGGTAGTACGGCGGCAAAGGGTGTGCAAATGCATACCATTGCCGGTGGGTGAACTGCTCAGTGATATTAGGGAAGTCACCCTTCCACCTAGCCAAGTCGAACCTCTTCCTACCGTGATAGAGAGTCCCTGACAGATGACGTAGTGCTCCTTCATGTTAGGAACACCAAAAATGATAACTTCCTTCGTGTTGGATCATGGGAGAGAATCCTTTGCTTTACCTTTTCCCTTGCTAGCAGATGATGTAGGGGCCTTTCCGTTGCCGGTGGACCTGGAGGATGACATGGTTTGTGTTTCTGCAAAAAGTATGTTAGTGACAAGACATTGAAATAGAAATTAAAGGAAAAGAAACTAATCTAAAGAAGAACTGAGAAGCAAGGGATGATCAAACAATCATTGAAAGAGCAGGTGGTACCGGCGGTTCGCCGAAGACAATTCGCGAGCCGCCAACTGGACGCCGATACTTAGCAGAGCATTGGGGACATCTGGCCATTTTTAGAAGCTCAAGCAGTGTTTCATCAGTCACACTTCGTGAACCACCGAAGTAGCGTCGGATTCACTCAATAGCAAGGACCAATTTCAGAGTGAACCGGCGCCCCAAGCGGCGTTTCACCGAATATGGCCAGCGAATTGCAGGCTCCTGCAGTCCCAAATTCTGACCCATTACACACAAACACTCATTAACACATTTTCACCACATCATAAGACCAGCAATCATACTCCATTCTTATACATATTTATGACATTTAGCCCTTAAGATTGGCGTCACCCTCTATATCATCGGGAAAAACATTGTGCTTTATGTAAATGGATTACTCAGACTTCACCCTCTTTATAATTTCATCATACAAGCACAAATCCACTCCAATTACAAGCATAACACATTCAAAATCTCAACAAGGAAGGGAAGGGAAGGGAAATATTGCTCCTACAAAATCATGTACCCATACTAAAATTAAAACAAGGGCAAGAGAAATGTTACCAAATTGAAGACTATTTGCACACTGATCTAGCCTCAAAAAGGAAAATAGCTCAAGATCGCAGGAGCACCTTCAAGTGAGTATAGAGTAGATAGTAAGAGTAAAGTGATTTTGATGGTGAAATATGGATGGGTATTTATAGGTGAAAAGTGTGAATGTGATAGGTTGAGGGGAAGGTGGGGAGTTTAATGTGCGTGAGTTGGAAGGTGAAAAGGTGGGAAAATGGAGAGGGTGAAAATGAAAAATTGTATGGAATATGGAATGTTGGGTAATGGAGAGACAAGAATGGAAAGAAAAATGTTGGGAAAAGGGAATCTATGGGAATATTTGCAGAATTAGGGAGGCTAGGAAAGTATTTGGGATTTTGTGGGCTAGTCTTTTTAAATTCCTTTTTTTATTCAGGACGAGCCCGATCGACGCTAAACGGCGATTCTCCAGTCCAATTCGGCGGTTCGCCGTTGCTCTTCATTTATATCACGCCCCGCCCTGGGGGGTATGACTGGCACCTGGTGCCCTAGTAGGACCTGGACTGCTAACTGGTGGGCCTAGACACATCTAGTGCCTGGCTAGCTCT
>JACEIK010005091.1:7737-22611 GCA_018107945.1 Datura stramonium | reverse complement strand
AGTCGCATTTTTGCCTTGCGACGCGCCGACTTGGCGCTTGTCCGATCTTTCTCCGGGCCTTTTTCTAGCATGTATGGCATTCAAATACGCTTAACCAACATGCGAATAGGCCATCTATGTGTCGGGAATCTACGGGGTGTAAGAATTTCAACTTGCATTATTCCCAATGATCTGGTTCCATTCGGAGATCCACGAATTGAAACTACGGCCCGCCGGTTATCTGCCGAATATGGGGCCTAGCTTTAGGTACTCTGTTTCAGACCGGTGATACACTGGAGACCCACGAATCGGATTCAGCGGTTCGCCAGTGGCCCACCGATTCTTCAGTTCAACACTCAGTTTTCTTATTTGGCTCCCTTGTCTTCGGCGATCCACATTTCAGGACCGGCGGCTCGCTGGTCTCTCGCCGATTCCCCTATCATGATTTTCTTATTACTTTGCTTCTCATTTCTTCATTACTACACAAATAAAAACAACAAAAACATAAAATAATTCAATAAAAACTTGGGTTGCCTCCAAAGAAGCGCCTTATTTATCATCGTGGAACGAAGTAGTCCTTTTTCAATTCATCATTCCTGACGGGTCATCATCCGCTTCCGTCTCCCTCAGCTTCAATCCCTTATCCTCATCATCATTTTGCAATACTCCAATTACCTTGCATTCAGATGGAGTTCCATCTGTCGGACATACCTTAAAGGTGACTTCCTCACTGCCAACCCGAAAATTTAACTCTCCAAGATCCACATCTACCACTGCTCTCCCGGTAGCCAACAAAGGTATTCCAAAAATAATGGAAACTTCCACATCCATGTCACAATACAGAATAACAAAATCATCTGGGAGAATGAACTTATCAACTCACACCAATACATCTTCTAGCACCCCCACAGGTCTTTTGATTGACCTATCTGCCATTAGTAGCCGCATCGATGTTGGTTTCGTACTTCCGAGGCCTAATTTCTTAAAAATGAGCAGGGGCATTAGATTTATACTTTCACCAAGATCACATAGAGCCTTTTTAAACACATAAATCCCAATCGTGCATGGAATTGTAAAAGCTCCGGGGTCTTCCCTTTTTGGGGCAAGGTTGCTCATGATTACCGCACTGCAATGGTGTGTTCTCTTCATTTCTAGAATCAACCACCTTATTATTTTTCAATAAGTCTTTCATAAACTTGGCGTAACCAGGCATTTGGATCAAAGCGTCCACTAACGGTATGTTTATGGACAACTTGCTAAACATGTCAACAAACTTCTTAAACTGATCCTCTTTCTTTTTCTTGGTGAGCCGTTGTGGATATGGTGGTGGGATTTTTGCTTCAACTTTATCATCAACCGAGGCCTTCATGCCCGCCTCTTCATCATCAACTTGAATGTGGATCTCATCTTCCTTTTCCTCTATTTCTTCCTCATCATTTCCTTCATTCTCTAAAATCATTGGCATTTTATCAACCTCATCTTCATCAACTACTTTCGGGTTCTCCACCTCACTAGGCTTTCCTGGGGCATCTCCAATCCCCTTACCACTTCTAGTGACAATAGCTATACATTGACCATCTTTCTTCGGATTAGGCATTGTGTGACTAGGTAATGTTCCTTTTATTCTCGGGTTCATTTAGGCTGATAGGTGATTCATTTGAGCTTCCAAATGCTTGATGGATGTCGAATGTGAACTCACTGTTTGAGAGAGGTTAGACACCTCCCCTCTTAATTCTTTCACCCCACTTTCGGTCGACTCCACCTTCTTAAAAACCCTTGAGAGCATTTCTTCGATTTTTGAGCTACCCACATCACTTACTCCTGGCTGGTTTTCAGGATTTCCAACCTTAGGAGGTGGAATGTATGGATTTGTACTTCGATGGTAACGATCACCTTCTTGCTTTGGCTCTCTATTGTTCCACCTCTCATTCATTTTGGGCCATCCTTGTTGTTCACGATTTCTCCACCCTTGGTTATCATCCCTTAGGCGCCAGGGGCCTTGGTTTGCTTCTAGAAAGCCAGGTTGAGGCCCTTCTATTTGGTTACCCATATATTAGCATTCTTCGTCATATCTTGGTGGTGAAGGCTCTCTTTCATATTGCAGGGGACCTTGCATTCCCACAGCATTTACCACCTTCGAACCTGCTCCCATCACATGCTTGGTCATCAATTCTAATTGTGTCATCATCTTGGCCAGAGTCTCATCCCTCTCATCATCTCTTTTCCGCAACTCCGTCGCCAATGCACTTGAGTTGATCTCATGAGTGGACACACTTGTCTCCCTTATGTGCCAAGCCCTGTTAGATTCTGTCATTCGGTCAAGGAGAGCTTTGGATAACTCATAAGTTTGGTCCATAATTGATCCCCAAGCTAAGTTGTTTGCAATGGATTTGTTGATTGAATCAAGGGCCCTATAGAAACTTTGGAGAAGTACTCCATATGGTAATCCATGATTTGGGCACAGATCAACCTTCTTCTTAAACCTTAACCAAGCCTCATGCAAAGGCTCTCCTTGTGCCTGTCAGAAGTTTGTGATATCATCCCTCAGTTGTAACATCTTTGATGGAGGGAAAAACGATCTAGAAAAGCCTCGGTTAACTCTTTCCATGAAGTAATGCACCCCGGAGGAAGTTCCTCCAACCACATTGTTGCTTCTCCTGTCAATGACAAAGGGAAGAGTCTCAACCTGATTGACTCTTAACTAATGTTTAAAATGTTGAAGGGATGGAAAATTTCTAAGAAGTTCCTCAAGTGCCAATTTGCATCTTCACTTGGCTTGCCACCGAAGATCCCTTTCATCTGCAATAAGTGCAACATGGTGCTAATAACATGGAACACCGCATTCCCTACAGTCAGCGGTAGGAGAATGGCACTTGCAACTTCCAGCATCACCGAATTATCTTCATCAAGTTCCATGTTCCCCTCCATAGAGCTATCTCCTACTTGGGAGTGATGGCTCATGAGGTGGTGAGATCCTAACAACACAGCAAAAAATCAAATCAAATAGCTACGATGCACGCTAATTCAACTTAACAATCAATCACAAGATCATCAAACGCCAATCCCCAGCAACGCGCTATTTTTGATAACGTCCAAAATATATTCTTAAATCAAAGAATATACACGATCCTCGTATCAAAAAAAGTAACCCGACGAGTGCCGGGGTCGAATCCCACGAGGACTAGGTAGTGATGAATTCAAGTGTCTATCGAGAAATTGATTTTAGCATGAACCATATAAATTTAACATAAAAATAAGGAAAATGGGGAGTTCGAACTTTGCAGAGAATTACACAATTTGATTTAAATAAAACTGAGAGAAAATATCACCTAAGTTGTTGACAATAGTGCGAAATACTAGAGGTCCGGTGTAGATGGAAAACTAACTAGATCGGGATAGGCCAGGTCATCTCATAATTTCAATAAGTGTAAATAATCTCGGGAAATAAGTAGCCTCAGCTTCCCAGCCTATTGACTACCCCTAGTTAAAGTTTTCTCAAACTCTAGCTGCAATATAGCACAACCCGAATTGATTTGGATCAGCAACTTCACTATTCCTAGCTATTAGCTGCCAATTAGGAAGAATAAAGTACTTTCAGCTATTTCTAGCTTTATTTTACAATCTCCCATCCATACCCACTACTACGTTCCCTTCTAATACTTAACTATTCTCTCTCGAGCAACAATCAAACAAGTATAGATAGACCCATATCATCATCAATGGATCCTCAATAATAAATTGAAAGAAATCTAACAGATTTACACTTAATTGAACATTATTGAGATGACTCTAGCAATACCCAATCCAATTAAGTATTCAGCATCACACACCTCTAGTTAATGGTTTTAGCCACTCATAATTAAGAAATTCAAAAACACAGTCATCACAAGCATCATTGAATTTAATAAAAAGAGTAGATAAATCAAAAGTACAACTATCCTTTAACTAGAGTTGAAACTAAATAATGCCAAAGAAGAAAAGAGAAAAGAGTATCTTTTACAAAAACCAATCAAAATCCCTTCTCTCAATCTCTCTATCTTCTTCCTCTCCCTTCTCCACCTTCTGCAGTGTACTTCTCTTTCTATTTATACCCTGAAAAGTAGGGTACTTTTCCTTCCTTTTTAAGCAATGGACAATTATACCCTTATTAGCATAGTTCCAGAACCGGCGAAGGCACCAGCGGTTCGCCGATGAAGTCCGTGAACTGCCGGATACATTCTCTTCTTCTTCAGTCATTTCGAGTGAACTTTGGTGGTTCATTTGGCGATTCGCCGATGCCAATCCATGAACCACCGGACCTTAAATGCCAATTCCAAAAGTTTATGAGTGTCATTCGGCGACTGAACCGGTATCCCACCACAGGTGACTCGTGAACCCCCTGTGGAATTCCTCCTACAAGGAAGTGACCTTCATATTTTTAACCGGTGTTTCGCTGGTTAACACCTGCATTTAGTCACTTCTGCTTATTTCCTCCTTTTTACCCTATTTTAGCTCTTTTCTTCAAACTTGGGCATCTGCACACAATAAAATCAAAAAGAGCATAAAATCCAAATAATCAACTCGATAACTACGCAAAAACTCAAACTTTAGAGTCTAATGAATTGGTAAATTACCAACTCATCACCTTTTCAGCACCTCAATGAGTTTATCTACCTGCAATGGAGTTTTTTTGCTGTCATGATAACCGGGGGTGTTCCAATCTCTCCCAGGTATGCATATTGTAGGTGAGTGGGCAAGGGTTTGAGTTGCAGCTTTGGTGGGGTCATAATAGAAGGCTATGATGGAGGGGTTGTACGATTCTTCAAATTAAGGTCCAGCTTTCTTGGTGGGAACAGATAATCTATTATCTCTTTATGCACATGATAAACCTCCCCGAGTTCTTCACCTTTCAAGAAAACATCAGCAATAAGTTCTCCAACAACCTCTTTCTCAATTTTCCACTCGAATATATCATTCTCTACAATGTTCTACACTGGAGTCTTGTTGTTTTCTATTTTTTGATCTTCCATCTGAGATGCTAACTCGTTCATCCGCTCCTCCAATTATTGAATGATGACATCATGACTCTTTATAGTGGTTGTTAGATCCAAGAGTTTACTCTATAAATATTGAACTCCCTCTTCAGTCACAAGAACCTTTTCAAGCACCAATTCTAGAGTACTTTCCATATGAGGTGGGGTTGACTCATTTCTCCCTTGACTACTTGTATCGACTGACTGAGCATTATTTCAACCTTGGTTTCCATAATAGACATAATTATAGTCATGGTTGGCTTGACTACATCTAGCATGGTGACCCCTCATATAGTTCGTTAACAACTCCATCTTCTTCATAATGACTAACAACATTGCGTCTTTCTTCCCCTCTCTACGCCAGATTTTGTCTACTAGCTTGATGGTATCCACACAAGGCACCCCTTCCAAGTTTCGTGACCATCCTCCGAAATTGTTCATGAGCCATACACAATCGATTAGTAGTCACCACTATGGTGTGGAACTAATTCAACTTAACAATCAACACGAGAATATCAAGCGCTACTCCCCGGCAACGACACCATTTTTTATAACATCTAAAATATATCCTTAATGCAAAGAATATACACGGCCAAAGTATCAAAACAAGTAACCCGACAAGTGTCGGGGTCAAATCCCATGAGGACTGGGAAATGATAGTTACAAGTGTCGGTTGAGAAATTGACGTTAGCTTACACCACGTAGATTTAATACAAAAACAAATAAAATTGGGGGGTGAAAATAGTAGTGAATTGTATTGAGTGATTTAATGAAAGAAATCAGCAAGATCAGCTAAGTTGTCAACACGAGTGTAAAAGACTAGAGGTGCAGTGTAGATGAAATACTAACTAGATCGGGACATGCCAGGTCATCTTATGAGTTCAACAAGTGTAAATAATCTCAGGAAGTGGGTAATTATAGCTTTTCAGTCTTCTAGTTACCTCTTAGAGTTTTGTCAAACCTCTAGTCACAATTTAGCTTAACCCGATTTCATTTGGATTAGCAATTGCACTAATTTTTAGCTATTAGCTGCTAATAAGGAATCAGAATGCAATTTCAGCTATTTCTAGCCCAAATTTACAATCTCTTATCCATGCCCACTATTAAATTCTCTTTCAATACTTAATTATTCTTTTACAAGCAACAGTCAAGTAAGAATAAATAGACCCATATCATAATCAATAGATCTTCCTTTATAGATTGAAGAGAATCTAATAGACTTACACTTATTTAAACAATATGAAGATGACTCTAGCAATACCCAATCAAATTAAGTATTCATCATCACAAACCTTTAGTTAATGATTTTAGCTACTCATGGTTAAGAAATTCAGAAACACATTCATCAATAGCTTCATTGAATTTAATAGCAAGAGTAGAAAAATCAATTTCACAAGATAATCTCCAATAATAGCTGAAACTTACTAGTACAAAAAAGAAATAGAGCAGAGTACTTTCTACAATTTTTCAATCAGAACCTCCCTACTTCAGCTAAGAAAATGTTCTTCATCTAAAAGAGGAAACAATGATGTGATATATGCTTTGTTCTCTCTCAATATCTCTATTTCTATCTCTCCTTCTCCTCTCTCAGTACAAAGTACTTTATCTTCTTTTATATCCTAAAAAGTAGGGGACTTTTAATCTCTTTTTCAGTGTTGGACGATTATACCCAAATGAGCACCATTCTGGAATTGGCGGAGACACCGGCAGTTCGTCGGTTCCAATTCCTGAACCGCCGGGTATCTTTTATGAATCTATACTCAATTCTAGTGAACATCAGCGGTTCATCCAGCGTTTCGCTGATGCCAATTCATGAACCGCTGGGTCTTCAAGCAATTTTATAGAAATTTGGGTATCTTTCGGTGACTGGATTCACGAATCGCCGCTGGAAAGTTGCGAACCGCCGGTGGCATTAATCCTCAGAGAGAATGTTCAGCGTTTCGCCAGTTTTCATCTACGAATCACCAATTTACTCTCACTCCCTTGTTTTGCTCCATTTTTTCTCTTTTCTTCACATTTAGTCATCTACACACAACAAAAGAAAAAAAGGCATAAAATCCAAATAATCAAATCACAAACTAAACAAAAGCTCAAGTTTTAGAGCCTAATGAGTTGGTAAATTACCAACTCATCAGCAGCGGTCATTGTCAAAAAAATTAAATACCCAACAGGTGTGTTACACCCCGATAGTTTCTTTGTCTAACTGATGTATGTGTGTGCATGTTGAAGGGTTTTTAGAGTATAGCACACGTGGGAGGAGGATCGAAGGGGGAAGGCACGTGCGCATTATCGAGTGAACAGGAGGTCAGAGCCAGGGGAAGGGCGCCATGAGCGCCACATCGTGCACCTCTCTCCTGCACAAGAAGCAGCGCATCGCACCACTGCTCTGCCACAAAAAGAGACGCGTCGAGAACCTCCCTCCACTACCTCCCTATATATAGTTAATTGTGTGATTTTATTTCATATAGAACATTTCCAAAGAGGACCCTCGGCCTAGGTGATTTCCTCACGAGAATTTCATCAAATTGAACTCATATTACACTGCTAAATCGCATCTAATTACAAATTCTTCTTGGATAATGATTCCAGGGATTGCGAAAAACATATCTGCAGAGTTGAATCTTTGAAAATGGCTCAAATTGATGGAGCTCTACGAAGTAGAAGCCATAGAAATCATTCCTATTTAAGTCTAACATGTCTACAAGTGATAAGTAAGTATTTATATCTTTCTAATCAACGAGAATTTGTAAGGTTTCATTGAATTAGACTCGTTTTGACCTATTGCTGTTATGTTTTGTGGGCCATGATTGTTGGCCTAATTCTTGAATTATAAAAGCCCTATTCTCTTTGCATAAAATCTAGAATACGGAGTGATTACGAGTTTTTGATCGAATCAAGATTGATTGAGTAGAATTCGACAACTGAGGAATGTTAAGGCTAACCTCATTCGGCAGGTTATTCTCATTGTATAGTTGAAATGACTTGTACCTTTGTTGTAGCTTATGACTGTATATGTTGTGGTTAGCTTCCACGAGATGAATTAGGGTTTCAACATAGTGTCCCTTGTCGGGAAAGATTATATTCAGTTTTGACTATCGCTGGAAGCAACATAGAGGTTCCCTGTTCATTTATTTATCGTCTAGAGAGACTAGTAGTGTTTTGCTGTCGTACTGAGGCCATAGAGGCTTCTGGTTAGCTTTTGGGCAGCATAGGGCATAGCTTGGTGATATAACTTTCTATTTTGACGCCTATATATGTAGTAAAGCTTGCCTACAGGCTGTTGGCGTACCTTGATGCCTATAGAGCTAGAATCTTGATAAAACAGTCTTATCTACGAGTCAGTAGCACTAGGATTGCCTAATGAATGGGGTGATAGCTTGCTGGGTAAAATACCTACTATAAAGGATCGTATAGCTTCGTCGGCTTACAATTGGTCGCATTGGTCACTCAAGAGACCACCTTAGTCATTAGAAGTCTGGTAGACTATATGATATCCTAAGTAGGGATCTTATCAGTTGTTATATGTGGGGCTAATGCCTCTGGCTATTCATTCAGTTGCCCATGTATATGTCACCTAGCAGGGCTACAAATACAGTTATAGGAGCCTAAATAGCTCAGATACAGTTATAGGAGCCTAGACAACTTAGATACAACTACAAGAGCTCGGATGGCTCAAATACAGTTACAAGAGCCCAAACAACTCAGATATAGTTACAGGAGCCCAAGCGGCTCAGACATAGTTACAGGAGATTAGACGGATCAGATATTGTTACAGGAGCTCAAATGGCTCAGACACAGTCACAAGAGCCTAGAAGGCCCAGTTACAGTTTCAGAGGTCGGATATATCTTAGTTATAGCTTGCCTGCGAGCGTACAATGATACAGATAGGAGGGTATAAATTGCTTGCACTTGCTGGGGCTTATGGAGGCCTAGGTAGATTATTCTATATTGTTTGTACCATCCAAGCTTATGGGGGCCAGGTTAGGTTCTTGTTTATATATTTGTCTATTAGTTATAGTTCATATTGTAAGACTATTTAGGTTAACTTCAAACCCTTATTACTGATTACTTTTAGTTCCTCTATCATCTTATATTCAGTTTATGATTATTGCTTTACATATTCTGTACATATTGTACTAATGTCCATGCATAGACCGCTACATATTTGTCTGCATGTTCAGACAGACAGGTTCTGAGACCTCCTTGATAGCTATTCAGGTTCAGTAGATTTGCTAGCTCCTTTTCCTCCGGAGTTTCCATACAATTAGAGGTTTGCCTGTCTTTTGTTGTATAGTTTTTGGGTAGGTCGGGGCCCTTTCCTGACCAATATTTTACACATAGAGGCTTGCAGTGTACATTTTTGGGTTAGACATGCATAGTGGACGTGTTGGATGATCTTGGGCAGAATTATATGCCCAAGTGATACTCAAATGCTTCATTTCGTCTTGTTTATCTATTGTTAATTGTACATTATCATGTAATTTGTAGTAAAATGTGAATTTATACTAACCAACATGATTAGTGTTGTTTTGCAGGAAAAATACAATTTTAGGAAGCTATTTTAGGAAGCTAAGATGCATGTGGGAGAAATTGGGAATGGATCGAAGCGAGCAGTGGAAAGGCTAATGAAAGAAGGAATTAAAGGGCTCCGCGATTGAGCCGTGTCACGCGCTATCGCGGATGCATTCTCGCCCCGGATGATAAAAGTTGGCCACTGCAGGAGGTCCGCGTTGCCTCCGTGGGCACGTTGGACCTAATTACTCGGAACTTGACATTCCAGTAAGGAAGGTGCGCATTGGAGCCGTGGCACGCGGCTGGCCCCACGCTGTGCCGCGGGCACGTTGGCCAAGCCCCGCGTTGCACGCCGTGGCACGTTGGGCATAAATACCTAGAGTGGCCGGATTCCAAGTGGGAGGGTTCGCGTTCGTGCCGTGTGTCACGGAGGCAAGGCTCGCGATGCACTCCTGGTGGGGTCACGTTGCTTGTTATTCCGGGAAAAGTTCCTACCGCATAAATAGAACACTTCGGTTCATTTTTAATAATGTTGACTTGGTGGAGCAAGAACGTGGGTTACAAAGTGGCTGAGGGGACAAAAATCCTAGGGCTTTTCATTCCTTTTCTCCTTTATTTCAATTGTTTGTATGATTTACACTATTTGATGATGTTTAATCACAAATGAGTGGCTAAATTCACTTCTTGGGCTGAGGTTAAGAACATTTGTAGTGAAATGTAATTATTGATCATTTGGTTTTTCATCTTTCCTTCCATGGTTGTTCTATTAATTCTTGTTCTTACCGCATTAATGTGTGGCCAATGTTAATGTATATCTAAAAGTCCTATTTTCACTCAAGAGCAAGAAATTGGAAAGTTGTGAATTGATAGGATATGATCTTTACTTAGTTTGGGAAAATTGAGAATTGATTTACCTTCAGGATAGAAATATACCTGAAAAATCGATTAGTCAATTATAGAATCGTTTATATGGCTAGAACATGAATTCTTTATCACGTAAATGTAGGTGGAAGGTTCATTATTCGTTGGGTTAAATATGAGAGTTTTAATCCATAGGCACAATTCTTGACTAGCAACCGGAAGAAAGATTACTCAAATTGTATTGATAATTTATTTCTCTACATGTTCGTTTTAGCCTCAGCATGCTCATCACTATAAAGTTCAGACTGAAATTGTATATTCATTCTAGATTTAGTATAACTTAGAAACAAAATCTCAAAATTGTTTGTACACTGTTGTCTGCATTTTAATGTTAAAGTTTATTGACACTTGATTAGATTGTTACCTTAGTCCAGTCCCTGCGGGATCCATACTTGGCTTACTTGAGCCATTTTACTACTTGTTCGACCACGTGCACTTATGCAGTCATCCATAAGACACCGAACAAGGTTTTGGCGCTGCGAAATGGGATCGGCAATTGGTAAAGTTGTTTTCATAGTGTTAGTGTACAATTCTATATAAGTGCTTAAGCAACATGGGCTTGACATTTGTTTTAAATTTTTTTTTTTAAATACCCTTCTTGACATGACATCATTGAATACAAACAATTTAAATGGTGATACTCATAGGTTTTACAATCTTGTATGAATTTTCGAGGACACCACTTGTGGCAACACCGTAACATATGCAACATATGTGGTGGTCAAGATGGCCAGCTGGGATGGTTTTGTCCGAATGCATACTCCCTTCCCCGAGCCCCTACTATGATCCTTCTGTTGTTTTTGATGAATATAGGTATGCGGAAATGAGGACTTGGGACGCCAAGCTCGAATAGAAGACATGTCGAAAACAACTCCTTGAGAAATCATAAGCAATGAAGGACGCGATGGCAAAACATTGAGGGTTCAGCAAGAGGAGAATGCAGAGGCTTTAGAAAGGATGAGCGTTAAAGTCACTGAGATGATAGCCGAAGCTGTGAGCAAATTGCAGTAACACTAGCGATGTTCAAGAGGAACTACAAGAAGAAGACAAGGGTGGATTTATGGATAAGTTTCAACAATTAGAATCTCTTGAGTGTCCCCATAATGGGCTCACACCTATGGAAAATTCATGCACGGAAGAAGAGATAGAGTATACCCCATTTGACACTAATGGAGAGACAAATGTCGATGCAAAGAAGGTGTATACAAGTAAGTGAGGTCAATCACAATGCAGTTTCGCAGTTGAGTGCAGCTGGACCCACTCGGGCATTTTCGACATTGAGTTTGGGTGACACAGAAATGGAGTCTTCCAAGCTATAGAGAATACTGAGAGGAGGACCAAGCCCCGTATATTTTGGAAATTTGCTAACTCGAAAGACAAAATGACTTCGCTTACTTTGAGGGCTAATAAGTTCAAAAGACAACATCTACTACTTGGTCCTTACAATTTTCACCACCACCCCCTAGAACATAAAAGGAAATTAGAGAAGAAATTAGGGGTGAGATTCATATCCTCAAGGTGGATGAAAAAGCGGTGAAACGTAATACGTCGTGCCGCGACGTAAAATTAGGCGTTGCTTGGGAGTCAACCCAAGGCACCATGGGTACCATTTTTAATTTCTTGCATTAGAGTTGATTTTATTTTATTTTCATCTTTTGTTGTTTTGGTGGGAAAGTTACAATGATGGGAGGGGAAGTCCGAGTACCGCGGGAGGAGGAAGCACAAACGTGGAAGAGAAAAAGTGTGGGGTCGAACACCCACTTGTGCAACTTTGAACGAAGCATGCTGTTAGCTCGGCCTAAAAAGGCCTTTGGGAGTATTCCTCACCTCGTTAAATGTTAAGTTGAGGCTCGAGGAAAATTTTAAAATTCTTGTGCTTAACGATTTTTGGTGAATGTAATGTGTGTGAGAAATAATTGAAAAACAAAAAATATAAATAAAAATATATATATAATTTTTTTTATGAATTTCTAGGTTTAGACTCAATTTTATTTCTAATCAATTTCTTGTTGTAAGATGAATTTCAAAGTTGAACGGAGGGCAAAAATGCGTGTAGAATCGCAAAAGGAAAATCGAGGTAAGAAAAAAATAAAAAGTGGGTAAAACAAAGGAGCTTCATGCGATGGTTGTGTCACGGAGGGAGGGCCTCGCGTGGTTACCTCATGACATGCTGAGGTGGGAATTCTCGAATTTTTAAAATTCCGTAACACCCACGATGGTTCCGTGTCACGAGGGGTGCTCCGCTGCCCCTCCGTGACACGTTGAAGAGCCGCATCGGGTCACACCGGTCAGACTCCACGCGAAAAATCTCACCCTTTAACCCCGTTTTCCTCAATTTTTTCCCTCTAATTCCTTCTCCCTCTCCGCGACAAACACCCTAAAAATCCTTCCTTCCTCAACGTGACACGACCCTAGGAGCTAAATTTTCAACTTTCGATATCATCGAATTTAAGGTATGTTCTTTAACTTTATTCAAATTTTTGCTTTAATTTTTTCATTTTGGAAGATGAGAGGTGAGTAAACCTTGCCCTAAGTATAAATTGAGCTTGAATTCAATTAAGTTATTGTTGATTGATGTTCGTAGTATCAAGGATTGTATGAACTCGATAAACACACGCTTGATCGAAATTTGTGAAATTTGTAGCTAGGGTTAGAATTTGAATATGAAGAAGTTAAATTGAGTTGAAATGTGAAATTCTTGTTGGGTTGTGCATGTTGGGTGAGGTAAATTATGTTGTGCTTAATGTTAATATGCTAAAGACGCGATGGATTTTCGGGAGAATGAAATTGTTGAAATTACATAGAAATGGGTGAATTGCATAGGTTTTGTTGATAGAAATTTTCGCTAAGTGTTATGTCATGAAATGTTATCGATGGTAGTATTGTGATTAGTTGTACGAAGTCCTAGTAGTACATAGAATTTATACCGTTGAATTCTCTGAATGCACAGGCATTTTTTTTGTTTGTTGTTTGTTTTTTTTAATGTAAATTTGAAAAAGAGGTTTGTCTTGCCTTTATGTTGTAATTGTGGCTAAAGACTAAGTGTGGGGTGGCCTAGCTTGACCTAACCTTAGTCGGTGCTAATTTTGATGTGACTAACATTGGGACTATCTCCTTGACTTGATAGGAACAATGGCAAGCAGGCAAGACAAAGGTAAGGGCGCATCTACATCGGGCGCCGGGAGGAAAAGAATCAGACTGGGAGCAGCAGTCCCAGCAGCACCAGCAGTTCCACGCGGCCAGCGCCGTTAATACGGAACCTGATAGGTGAATGACGAAGGGAAGAAGTGGTATACAAAACATAAGGAAAACAAATACTTCCCCGAGGAGCATATTGCAAGGAAACCGTTGGCACAGGAATTCCCCAGAATTGTCCACGGGATTGACACTGCCGGGCTGAACTTCATTTTTTAAGAGCCCAAGGAGTGCAATCTCCATTTGATTCGGGAGTTCTACGCCAATTGGAACCCAACGCTCCACAGTCACACTGTCAAGATAAGTGGTCAAATTGTCACTCTTGAGCCCCATCACCTGAATGCCATTTTGGGGGCGCGAAACACAGACGCCCATGTACTCTGGCAGCTGAACATCACTCCACTATATGCGGATATCAAACGCACTCTGTGTGGAGCCCGTTCGACAGCATGTTGGAGCAGGCATAAGGAGAGGGGCTACCATCAGACACTACCCTACTCGCAGATAAACAGGGAAGCCAGGATCTAGCTTAAAATTTTTTGTTCCTGCCTGATTCTGGGGGTGCACATGACAGATGTCACCCGGGATCGTGTGTGCTTGGTCTATGCCCTGATGAAAGGGCTGGAGATCAATGTTGGGGCGGTGATCATATCCGCCNCCTGATGAAAGGGCTGGAGATCAATGTTGGGGCGGTGATCATATCCGCCATGAAGAGAGCCCGTTTGCATCAAGGGCACAGGTACGGGCTTGGTGGCTTGCTGACCACGTTCCTGCGGGGCCTAGATATTGAGGAAGAGGCCCTGGACTACATCCCGCAGATGGATAGGCATGTCGTGGACGTCACAAAGACCAAGGCACCCGACACCACTCACAGGCCAGTTCTCACATTAGCCGAGCGACATGCTCGGGATGATCAGTATATGGCCCGCATGTTCGGGATGCAGATGCTCCAGTTGTGCATAGGCGGGAGGCCGGCAACAGAGGATGAGCTGTGGCAGCTCGACTTAGACTACCCCTTGAGCGAAAATGCTAGGGTTCTATGTTGGGTGGGGCCAGCTTTTGTGGATTCTGTGGATGATGATGTCCCCACCGATGAGGAGACACGCCGTGAGGACTCAGATATTGAGTCGGATGAAGACGGCAGGGGCGACTCAAATATGGGGGATGAGGCAACGGCACCTGATGAAGAAATTGAATACTTCGATTGATCAGGGAGTTCCACCACCTACTTTTGTGCTATGCTGAATTTTGTGAA
>JACEIK010005090.1:16550-96229 GCA_018107945.1 Datura stramonium | reverse complement strand
TCAAAATATTTTTTGTCAAACTAATAATATGAAATATGTTAGAGCTAACTGAAAAAATAATGTATCACAATTTCTTCAATTTGTAAAATTAAAATTATAAAGAGAACTTTTAAAAATTCAATTTTTGTTTTCTTCTTATTCGATCTTCTCTTTTGTTCCTTTTGTAGTGTTTTATGCTGGAATATTGCCTATTAGTTATAGCTTTATCTAATAAAGAGGACAAGAAAATAAAGAAAATAGAAGGAGAAGTCAGGTCATTCAAGGGTGATGGAAGTGAAAATCTTTGAATGAATACAACGATAGCAATCGATACAACCAAAGGGTTTTGTTGTTGAGAAAGAAGACAATAGTTGTTTTACTATTTGAAATGATGTTGTATTCTATAATTTCACTCTCAAATTAATCACGAATCTTTTAGATTTGATCTTTACTTTTTCTTATTTCTTTTGGAAGGTAAATCTATTTTTATTGTGCATGATAGCCATAAGATCGCAAATTTTCTGTCAATATGTTATTAACCATATAAATTTAAAATTTAATTTTTTAGAATATTATTTTATGTCATATGGAGAGGCTGATTTTTTCTTAACATGTGAGTACATATATAGATACCAGAAATTGAAGGAATTCATAAGTGTTAGAAATGGAAGATCAAACATAAAAGATAGTCTTAAAAAGGTTGATACCTTCATTAGAGCTGTGATAGATATTTTTATATTACTTATGTCATTTTAATATAATTAATTAATTATTTATTTTGATCAAAATTAGAGTGTTCGACAACTCTATATTTTTTTATTAGAAACGAAAAAGAGAAGAGGACATCGACAACAATAGAATATTTACTCTATTAATTTTAATGAGATATTATAAATTTTATATTTTATAAATTGAATATTTATTTATGATAAATTATGATATTAGAATATTATTCGATTTTATTTTAAATTTCAAAAATCTTATCATCAAATACATTTTCTTAACTAAAATATAATTATTTTTCTTAAATAATCACCTAAAGAAAATTTTTATAGAATAAAAAGATACCATTTTGCGCAATGCAATATTCAAATTCTTAAGTGAGTTGTACCCAGGTAAATATTGCAAAGAAATTTATGATTATTATTTTTTGTTAATTTGAAGTAGCACGTATCGATATAAATACATATTGCGTATAAGTATATTTTATAATTATGAAGATATTGTACTTGATCATATCACAAATAAATACCTTAATATACAATCTACTAAAATATTTTTAAAAAATATAAAACTATTATTTATTTTATATTTCTAAATATACCTACGCTATTAATTATTTATATCTGATATAGAAGAATTAAAATATAATATAATGAGAGTATAATGATTTTAATATTGATGCTTACGAAGCGTGAATACATTTTCTAGTTAATATCATAAACAACAGTAGTAAGTGCTTCTGTCCAAAAGGAATATGACAACTTAGCATCGGAAAACAAACATATAACCTTCTCAACTAAAGCTTTGTTCATCCTTCTACTAAACCATTTAACTGAGGAGTCTTTGGAGGAGTTTTCTGATATTGAATGCCCTGCTCTGCAATAGTTATCAAAAGGACCAATATATTATTCATCACCATTATACAATTGGATCTATTTTAGTTTCTTCCTTGTTTGTCTCTCATTTAAAAAGGTTTTAGAAATATTAGACACATCAAATACTTGATCCTTGGACTTCAAAGAAAATACTCAAAGTTTGCGAGAATGATCATCAATAAAAGTCATAAAATAAAATGCACCACCATGAGACTTTACCTTAAAAGGATCATACAAATCCAAAATACGCAATTCCGACAAATCAAGCTTTCTTGAAGGCGAATGACTTTGAAAAGAAACTCTTTTCTATTTACCGGCTAAGCAATGAACACACTTCTTCAACACCTTTGTTTCATTTCAGAAAGCAAATTTTCTTAGCAAAATTGTTTATCCCCTTCTCACTCATATGACTTAGCCTTTTGTGCCATAACTCTGATGAAGTATCATTCTCCACCAAATTTACTAAGCCTCACAGAAATGGAGCCCTGAAATACGTATAAGTTAGACAACCAGTACCTCGAGCCACCACCATTGAACCTTTAGTAAGCTTCCATTGGCCACCACCAAAGGTATTACAATAACCCTCATCATCAATATTTCCTATAGAAATTAAATTTAGGTGAACATTTAGAACATGCTTGACATTGTTAAGAACTAATATAGAATTATTTTTACTTTCCAAAAAAACCGTGCCAATGCCAAGTACCTCAACCTCATCTTATTTTATTTTTAACATTTCAAAATTACCTGGAGTATAAGAAGAAAATAATTCCTTCTTTGGGGTGACATGAGAAGTAGAACTAGAATCAATAAACCATCTAGATTCACCACAAACAAGATTAATGGCATTTTCACCACATGCAATAGGAAGATCATCTTTAGCAACAATAGCAACACTATTTTCATTATCGCCATCTTTCTTTTGTTGTCTCATATCTCTTGTGCTTGTAACAATATTTCTTGATATGCTCTTTCTTATTGCAATAGTCACATATAAAGTTCTTGTACTTTGACTTTGACTTCTTCTACTTTTATCTCTGTCATTTGAGCCCTATCTTCAATAACCAAAACATCAGTGTGAAACTGAAGAAGATGAGGCTTGACATCTTCTTTTCATCTCTTCATTTAAGACACCACTCTTAGCATTGTTGACACCCAATTTTGACCATCTTACTCCGTATAAAACCTTATTAATAATAATGCATATTTTAAGAAATTATCTCTTTTACATACTTGTTTAGTCTGCATTCACAATATTTTGATAATTAGTATCATAATTTTCATAATTATTCTAAATTATAATTTTAAATCATGTTTTTGAATTTTATAATTTTTTAATTTCAATTTATCAATTTTCGCTTGATGTAATTATGTCGTATATATTATATTGCGTATTAATGTATACGCATAGCTAGTTTCAATTAAATAAGTCATATTTAAAATATATAATTTTACTCAAATGTTATGAACTGTTTATATGATAATATTTGTAACAATTTTATTTCAATTTTATAAATTATTTATATTAAAATAATGTGTATATTTTTATTTTAAATTAAACTATTATGTGACCTATTTATTAAATTATTTACAAGAATAGTATTTTTATTAATCATATAACATCTTTTAAATTTTCTCCAATTTATTTAAATTTTAGTCACGCTTCACTTAATTCATTGTAATTTTAATCAATTCTAGCCATATTTCTAATCCAATTCAATTTTGAATCAATTCACCCATTAACCCTTTTTATGACCCACAGACCTATCCGGATCTGACCCATTTATTCTAAATGTGATCTTAGCCGTCCATCCGTAATAATTAAATGGTTAGATTGAAAACCTATCTTATTTCCTTATTTACTACCATGCCCAAAACTCTAATCTAAACTCTCATTTTCACTACTTTCACCCTTACCAACCCCAACCACTAGACTGCACATCTCTCTTTCTTCTTCTTTTTGGCCAGACCACCTAAAAAAACACTCTCATTTTCCCTCCCTTCTAACCAGCCGTCTCCCTCCATTGCGCCCGCCACCACGGGCGGGCAAACCTTGACCACCGGCACCACCGAGACCCGACACTCACTCTCCCCTCTTCTTCTCCATATCTCCCGCCTCCGGCCATAGCTCTAACCATCTCCAACAATGGAAACAGCACCACGGCAACCGCTTTTTCTCTGTCTCTCTCCATTTCCTTTCTCCCGTTACCGTCACACCTTCGCTCTCTTCTCCTGTCCCGGTGAGCTCTCTAGCAAGATCCCCACCATCATTTCAGCCAACAATCACCCGAGACTGGTGACCACCAGACCTCTCTCCATCTCTTCATCTCGTTTCTCACCTCTCCCCACCCTGCTCCGGCCAAATGCCACCATCGCTAACAACAGCCCAACCATCTCTGCTCTCACCACTAATGCCGCCAAACCAGCCACCCCGCCTCTCCGACCTCTTCTTCTCTTCGACCCTCGTTAATACTCGGACCGCTAAAGATTTTTGATAGATTCTCATGAATCTGTCTTAAGTTTAAACTCTTTTACATATTATTGTTGCTACTGCTTGCTGATTTCTCATAATAAGTTTTAATGTTAATTATGTGTGTTAAGTGTTGATTATTGGTCTCCTATGTTTGTGTTTTTTGAGAAAAACTTCAAAGATTGCTACAAATTTTTGATTGAGCCCTAATTATTTATTATATTAGATTTGCTCACTAATTTTTGCACTCCACCTTACTAAAGGTATTTGAATGTTTTAAATCTGGAGCATGATTATGTGCTTGCGATTGTCAACTATGTGATAGCTTCGGTTAATAATTCATTTTGGTAAAACTATCATAGATTAATTTTAGTTGTTGATTAACTCTTTTCTTGTTAAAGTTTCATTTCGTTTGCCTTGACTCATGGTATAAGCACTTTAGTACTTATGTATTTATGAAAATTCACACTCTATCATTTGTTTCCTTCTCTCTTACACTCTCTAATTGTTTACTTACGACTCTAATACATATTTATCTATGATAAACTTTAATAAGTTTACACCTAATTGGTTCTGTCTACCGCTTAAATAAATTTGCCTTGATTGATCATTTTAAATCATTACTTTCCTTTTACCTTCCTTAGTTGAAACTATATTTAGTATATATATTCCCTTCCCTTTCCAATTATTGGAACTACTTTAGTATTATACTTTTATGGTAAATTTGGATAGAATATACCTGCTGATTTATTTATGATCAATTAAGGAAATTAATTGCTCTGATTGATTCTTGTTATTATTTCCTTCTCTTTACTCCCTTTGATTGATTATGACTTTTGTGCTATATAAGCATGCCCTCTCCTTCTTTCAAAGGACGGAGAAACAAACTTGCTCTTTAGCAAGTTTACTTTATTTTTTTAGCATTTAAATATATAGTCTCTCTAGAAATGTGACTTGAACATGACTATTTTTTGAATAGTATATCATTCAAAAATTCTTATTCCCTCTCTAGTTTAAAAATCGTCTTCCTCTCTTCTCCAACACTTGCTAAAAACTAAAAGTCTCTGCTTTGCAAAATCAATCTTTCGATATTAAATGCTAAAACTTCTTAACTGGTTCGTCAATCTAACTATGAAAATTTTATTTATTACTGGGACTATCCATGAACTATGTTTAATATGTATAACCTTGTTTGATTTATCATCTGTTAGATTTTAGAGAAAAATAGTAATCTTTGAATTTACTCATGCTATAACATAACTGTTTTATTTGCATATACATACACCGCTCTTTTAATGTCTATGCGTGCATATTGTTTAGTCTTTAAGCAGGTATCATTTTATTTCGAGATTCATCGGAGAGTCGTAGGGATAAGAAGGCCATAGAAATTAGTTTAATATTATTTTTCTTTCACATATTTGTATTTATTTGTTGCTTATTTTTTACTAGCTTGTAATAATTATAATAAAGGCTGATATTAGTGGAAAGGGTTTTGTGTGTGCTTTCAACATGGTTAAAAATCTCATTAGATATCATGCCTATAAGATTAATATGAACTTAATTATTTCTACTAGAAATTATGCCTCTAGGAGCCAAACAATTTGATTTAAAACATAGTAGAAATCATGCCTATGGAAATTTGATTTATGTCTTTAACTTTAGAAATCATGCTCATATGGAATAAATATCGGCTTGATCTGTTCGATAGTGGAGACTATTTTCATAGGTATCTACATGCCAACTTCAGTTATAAATCGAGAATCAAGGCACAGAAAGAATCTTGTCGGTTAATATGTCAAAGCATGCCTACTATCACTAGTACTACTTCAAATATGTTCAAATCTTCATCTGTTTGTCGAGATCATGCCTAAAAATTTCATATTTATTTATCAAACAAACATGTTCACTAGATTTTATCGCCTCAAGATTTTAACCTATTTGCAATTAATAACATTTAGTCGGTTTAATTAATATTAAATCATTCCTCGGACTTAAAGTGTGATTTAAATTAGAAAAAGCCCAGGATATTGCTTTGTACTTTGACATATATACTTGTATTGCTGAAATCATGTTTATAGGAATTAAATTATAGGTTTATTTGAAGCCTTTTATATGTTGATTGCATTTCATTTGCATTTAAATCATGTTCATTGTATCAGTTTAAATATGTCATCTCAATCTGATCTTTTATAAATAGCATTGTCCACCCATATGAGAGGTTACGTCACTTAGGATTCTCCATTTGTTCATAGGATAAATACACTCTAATTAACATCACAAGAGTTTATACTTGAGACCTTTTATGCTAAGCTTGTCTTTTGTTGTGTTACTTGCTCTTTCTTACGCTGATCATATCTTCAACCAACCCTAAGATATTTCGTCCAAAATCAAACTTAGTAGTCCATTGCCTCCTGGACATTAAGTATGGGACGGGTAGGCACTTTCTACCAGACCTTTTTCTAACATGTATGGCATTCAAAAACTCTTAACTTAACGCTACAAGTAGGCCATCTGGGTCGAGAATTTACAGGGTGTAACAATATGGATCGAGATTTCGTAGAGCAATACAAGTTTAACACCAAGGATGGTCATTTCGAATCTTCTTGAAATAAAGAAAATGACTCGCGAATCTTTTGAGGAATATGTGTGAGACGATGGAGAGGAGAAGCTTCTAAGATACGTACTCCTTATCTAAAAGAGGGTGGTCAATATTTCATCAGAGTCACAGGATGTTATACCTTAAATATTTATATTTACAATCATTCATAACCATAAGTCTAATTAAGATTGGGAAAGAATTGAAATATGGCATTGAACGGGAAAGGTGTGATGTTGCCACAACACAAATAAGTTCTCAAGCATAGAAAGTCCTTCGAATAAAAAAAGAAAAAGGGTATCTCAACCACTATTCCTCCACCACAACACCATCCAGGATGCACAACAAGTATGCGCCATTTTTGACTAGGCGGAGCTCCCGGCGCAAGTTTATCAAACACCACTTGATTTCAACCAACATGATTTTCAATATGCCGGCTAGTCAGTGCAATCCAATCAATTAAAATAGTAAGCTCTCTCCATTTACACTAGTTGAACCTTTGACAAGCATATTTGAAGGTTGAGGGCCCCGAGGTTACGAAACCAAGGGAGAGATGGATTCCCAAATACCCATCCCAAAATTTTGATCCATCAGGAGATGCGCATACCATTCAAATATTCATGGTCATGATAATGCGAAGTGTGCAACAGCGAGATACAAGATTCAAGATTCAAGATTTTAGATTTTGTTGAGAAGGGAAAGATAATAGTACATCAGGACCAATGGACTATGGTTACATAATTCTGGAGCAATCATTGTCCAAGGTGATCCAGACAAAGATAGTTCGATACATTTGACAGAAGCGCAAAAGTAGCGACGAAGATGAGACCGTCATAAGCAAAGTGTCTTCACCCTCCAATTACCTGCTCTATAGCTTTTCCATCTTTATCTATTTCTTTGTACTCTGAACTATGTGTGATCGATTTCCTTTATGGATACGTAGATAGCCCATTTGCAGGTTTGGTTATAATCGAATAAAACCTTCTTATTTTGCTCATATCCAAATATATGAAATTCGCGAAAATTTTTCGACCCTTAAACGACAAATGTGGATTCAAAACTGAATCTTGTGTTCAAATATAAGACAACCATTCCTTTGAGCTGATAATTTTGTTTTGAGTGAAGCGGGGAATACAAAGTCCTTAAGTCAAGGCGGGGCAGGGAATGCAGAACCTCAAAAATTCTATAAGCGTAACAAGGAGATTTCTTGGCCACGTTTGCATTCTAAATTGGGGCAGAAATTTTTTAGGATCTACAGTTTATTAGTCATATAAAGTTCTTGTGCTTTGACTTTGACTTGCTTCTACTTTTATCTCTGTCATTTTTGAGCCCCTATCTTCAATAGCAAAACATCGGTGTGAAACTGAAGATGAGGCTTGAGATCTTCTTCTCATCTCTTCATTTAAGACACCACTCTGAGCACATTGTTGACCTCAATTTTGACCCTACTCCGTATAAGCCTTATTAATATATAATGCATATTTTGGAATTATCTCTTTTTACTTACTTGTTTAGTCCGCATTCACAATATTTTAGTATAATTGCTCATAATTTTTATAATTATTCTAAATTATAATTTTAAAACTTATTAAATTTTTATTTAAATTTAGTTTCAATTTATCAATTTTTGATGTTATGTAATTATGTCCTATATATAGTATATTACTGTATTAATATATACGCATACATAGTTTCAATTAAATAAAAATCATAAAATTAAAAAACAAAAAAAACCAAAATAAATAAAAAAATTAAAAATATTTTTAATTTAAACTCGAATTTTATAAATTATTTATAATAATAATAAAGTGTATATCTTTTATTTTAAATTAAACTATTAAATCTTACATTTATTAAAGTATTTACAAGATAGTATTTTATTAATTATATAGCAGCTTTTAAATTTCCTACAATTTATTTAAATTTTTGGCCAATATTCACTTAATTCATGTTAATTTTAGTCATTTTTAATTAATTCTAGCCACATTTTCAATCTAATTCAATTTTGAATCAATTCAACCCATTTAACTCGTTTTATGACCCGCGGACCTATCCGGATCCGGCCCATTTATTCTAAACGTGTTCCGGCCGTCCATCAAGTAATAATTAAACGGTTAAGATTGAAAATATATTTTATTTTCTTATTTACTTCACTATCCCCCAAAACCCTAACCTAAACTCTCCATTTTTCCTCCTCTCACCCTTACCGGCCACCGGACTGCACCCCTCTCCCCTTCTTCGTCTTCTCCGGACCACCTTTAGAAAAAGCACTCTCATTTTTTCCTCATCCCTAACCAACCGTATCCCTCCATTAATGCTGGCACAAGCCCCGACTACCAGTGCACCATAGCACCTACCAGTCCCGACATACACTTCTCCCCTCTTCCTCTCCATTTCTCCGCCTCCGACCATAGGTCCAACCATCTTAAGCAACGGAGGCATTTGACAACGGTTTTCCTCTCTCCCTCTCCATCTCCCTTTTATCCGCTAACCCGTCACCATCTTTACTCTCACTACTCCCGGCCAACAAGCTCTCTAGCAAGATCCCCACCATCATTTTCGGCCAACAACCACTTGGGCCCGATGACCACGAGACCTCTCTCGAGTCTCTTTTTGTTCTCCCCCTCTCCCCCTACTTTGCTCTGGACAAATGTCACCATCGCTAACAGCAGCCCAACCGCTCTCTTCTCTCACCATTAACGCCAACAAAACAGTCTTCCAAACCAGCCGCCTCTCCCGGCCTCTTCTCTCTCGACCCTCGTCAATACTCGGACCGTAAATACTTTTGATAGATTCTCATGAATCTGTCTCGAGTTTAAACTCTTTTTACATATTATTGTTGCTACTGCTTGCTGGTTTCTCATAATAAGTTTTAATGTTAATTGTGTGTTAAGTTTTGATTATTAGTCTCCTATGTTTGTGTTTTTTGAGAAAGCCATTGCAATAACTTTTTGATTGAGCCCCAGTTCTTTATTATATTTGATCTGTTCACTAATTTACCTTGCTATATAGGTAATTGAATATTCATCTGGGCATGATTATGTGCTTACTGACTGTCAACTATGTGATAGCTCCGGTTAATAATTCATTTTGGTAAAACTATCATAGATTAATTTTAGTTGCTGATTAACTCTTTTCTAGTTGAGGATTTCATTTTTGTTTGTCTTGACTCATGGTATAAGCACTTTAGTACTTATTTATTTATGAAAATTCACACTCTATCATTTGTTTCCTTACTCTTTGCCTCTCTAATTGTTTAACGGCTCTAATACATATTTATTTGTGGTAAACTTTAATAAGTTTTACACCTAATGTGTTCTATCTACCCTTAAGGAAAGTAAATTTGCCTTGATTGATCATTTAAATCATTACTTTCCTTTTACCTTTACCCGGTGAAACTATATTTGATATATATATTCCCTTCCCTTTTCAATTGTGGGATAACTTTAGTATTATACTTTTATGGTAAATTTGGATTAGGATATACTTACTTGATTCATTTATGATCAATTAAGGAAATTAATTTCTCTAATTGATTCTTCTTATTATTTCCTTCTTTTTACTCCTTTGATTGATTATGACTTTTTGTACTATATAAGCATGCCCTCTCCTTCTTTCAAAGGACGGAGGAACAGACTTGCTCTTTAACAAGTTTGCTTTATCTTCTCTTTAGCATTTAAATATTTTGTGTCTCTAGGAATGTGACTTGAACATGACTATTCCTTAATAGTATATCATTCAAGAATTCTTATTCCCTCTCTAGTTTAAAAATTGTCTTCCTCTCTTCTAATTCTTGCTAAGAACTAAAAGGCTCTCTGCTTTGTAAAATTAATCTTCTGGTATTAAATACTAAAGCTTCTTAAGCGGTTAGTCAATCTAACTTCCGTAAATTTTATTTATTAATGGGACTGTTCATGAACTATGTTTAATATGTATAACCTTGTTTGATTTATCATCTGTTAGATTTTAGAGAAAAATATTAATCTTTAAATTTACTCATGCGGCAACATCATTGTTTTATTTGCATATATATAATATACCGCTTTTAGTAGCTATGTGTGAATTGTTTAGTCTTTTAGCAGATATTACTTTATTTCGTGATCCATCGGAGAGTCGGCGGAATAAGAGAGGCTATAGAAATTAGTTTAATATTATTTTTCTTTCATGTTGTATTTATTTATTTACTTATTTTTGACTTGTAATAATTGTAATAAAGCGATATTAGTGGAAAGGGGTTTGTGTGTGCTTTCATCATGGTTAAAAATCTCATTAGATATCATGCCTATAAGATTAATATGAACTTAATTATTTCTACTAGAAGTATGCCTCTAGGAACTAAAACAATTTGATTTGAAACATAGCAGAAATCATGCACATGGGAATTTGATTTATGTCTTTAACTTTAGAAATCATGCTCATATGGAATAAATATCGGCATGATCATTCGATAGTGGAGACTATTTTCATAGGTATCTACATGTAACTCAATTTATAAATCAGAATCAAGCTGAAAGAATCTTGTGTCGGTTAATATGTCAAAGCATGCCTACTATCACTAGTACTACTTTGAATGTGTTCAAATCTTCCTTATGTTTGTCGAGATCATGCCTAAAAATTTCATATTTGTTTATCAAACAAACATGTTCACTAGATTTTATCTGCCCTCAAGATTTTAACCTATTTGCAATTAATAACATTTAGTCGGTTTAATTAATATTAAATCATTCCTTGAGGACTTAAAGTGTGATTTAAATTAGAAAAAGCCCAGGATATTGCTTTAACCCCCTAACACATATACTTGTATTGCTGAAATCATGTTTATAGAAATTAAATTATAGGTTTATTTGAAGCCTTCTATATGTTGATTGCACTTCATTTTGCATTTTAAATCATGTTCATTGTATCATTTTAAATATGTCATCTCAATCTGATCTTTTATAAATAGCATTGTCCACCATATAGAGGTTTTGTCCATAGGATTCTCCATTTGTTCATAAGATAAATACACTCTAATTAATATCGAGGCCTATGTGAGACCTTTCTATGCTAACTATCTTTTGTTATGTTACTTGCTCTTGTTTATTTGATCATATCTTTAAATAACCCTAAGAATGTTAGATCCCAAATCCAAACTTAGTAGTCCATTGCCTCTGGGACTTTAAGATTGGGACAGGTAGGCACTTGCTAGAATGCTTTAGGTTTGAAATTAATTAATTAGGTGGGTAGTTGAGACACTGATAGTTTGTACTCTCTTAATAATACGAGCAATCTTAAATGTTCGTGAAGTATTATTTTAGTTGCACGGGAGTGATCCCGTTAGGTTAAAATGACCCCCTCCCCCTTTTTAAATGCAGAACTATATCGGCCCGATTTACGCCCGAGGATGCGTAGGCGCCTCTTGAGGAGTTCAACCCTAGTATTTTCAATTATTATTTATTTATTTGCTAAGCTCAACGCATTTGTTATCAGCATCTCTTATTGAATGAATTAGTGAATTTGTAGCATTCTGTATTTTTGATCAACTATTAATCTCTCCATCTATCATTGTGAAAATTAATATCAATCTTTGTTATTTCTTTAGTAATTATTTGTATATTGAATTAATTTTTAAAAATAGTAATAATCTCTTTATATATATGGTGTTTTTAAAAATTTCTTTCTTCTCGCTTGTCTGATATTCCGTTTCTTTATCACATAGTTTTAATTTAAATTGGACTTAGTTGTTTAGCTTAAATTTAAGTAAAATAGGTTAAAATAAATATTGCTTTTTCTCACTAGTTGTTCTCCATATATTATGAATTCGGTCATGAAACACATTTGTGGACCTCGAAAGGTGCCATGCCTTCCTTTTGAGGTAATTTGAACCCTTCTCGAATCTGGTGACCGTAGGCTTTTCGTGTAAATTAGTTTAGTAAGGTGTCTAACGCACCACAAATCGTTAGGTGGCGACTCTCTTTTAATTTAATCCTAAAGAGTTGTCATGTTGAATCCACGCTTTTCGCAGAAAAATGGGGCGCGACAAACAATTCCATAGTTATAACACCATAGGGACGAGAATTAGTCGAAGAAACCAGACGATTTTCCAAGAGTGCGGCGAGTATTAAGAAGCCAAAAAGTCCGCATGTTTTTCATCGAACTTTATGCCCATTCGGACAGTTGGTCAAATCCACCCTGAAAATCATCTATATGATGAGGAAATATGTTGTCCTCTTTATATATGATATTCATCAATTATTTATTGAGGAATAACAAGTTATTTTAGGTCTTTGAAGCATAATAAAGTGTCTCAGTTTATTCCACAAACTTCTAGAATGTGTCTCATTGACAATATGGTTTCTAACATTATCTTCAACCCATTGTCTAATATAGCCACAAACCTGTAGATGCTCAAATTCCCATTGCTCATAATTCATAGATTCGGAGGTTTTGTTAGAAGCAAACATTGGTAAATGTATTTTCTTGACAAATAGAAGATCTTTTGTCTTGCCTTTCCAAATATGATAATTGCTATCATTCAAACTCACCATCTTACTCATATTTGCTTCCATAATTCAAATAGATAATCAACAATAGCACAAGCTCTGATACCACTTTGTTGGAAAAAACAAAAAGTACAAACAAAATTACACGATAGGGTAGCGGCGGAAAAGAGAATACCCAAGTTTAAATTTTCAATCTGTTGAACCAAGAGGAGACCTAAAATATAATTTTAAATAGATTTGGGCAGCATCTAATTACCAACAAATATGAATATCATAAGACAAAAATAAATCATCCACAAGACACTAAATTTGCATTGGAAAAACCTGCCGGTGTGAAGAGTAAAACACCACGGGACCAAAAACTCCACTATAATCAATAAGAGATACAAGAATATTCTCCAAAATAGCCACCAAATAAGTGTCAAACAGTGAGCAACAATATATAAGAGATCGCACCAAAAAACTAGAGAAGAAAAGAGCAAAATCACCCAAAAATACAGCTATAATTCATGGATTGAAATCTGGAGCTACATGACTCCAAATATACTTCTGTCAGTTCTCAATCAAAGATTAAAGTAATAGAAATAACATATTCAAAAATCAACTCAATCGGACAAGAAACTAAGCGGGAATCACAATTTGAGGCGGGCTGCTAGGGCTGAATTTTCTATACAATTGTCCTTTTTTCTACGTTTGACTGCTGTAATTTTTCTCTTGTGTCAGTAAGAATTAAAAAGGCCTTATATATGCACCATAATAGTGGGCTTATAAGTAAAAGTGGGCTGATCCAAATTGGACTTTTATTTATTCACGTGGAAAAATATCCTAAACCCAACAGCTACAAGTAATTTTTCTTCCTAGAGAATCATTAATTCTTAACTAGGTTAACTTATGTAAACCTAAACCCTTAAAATCCAAAGTGCTTAATATTTATCTAAGCCTATACCGGAGAATATGGGACTCACTAATACGGGAGATCTATTAGCGGAGGTCTATACCATTTATTATAATAGAGAAAGCCATCCCTAGGAGCAGGTTTCATGGAGTTTAGTAATAAGGGTCTCTGGACGTTCAATTTTGGGTCCCCTGATTCAGACTTTCTTGTCGCTTTGATACATGCATCAATCGCCAAATAGAAAGATTGCGTCATTCAACCTGAGAAGTTGAAAAACAAACAGGAGGAATCACGCCTTGATTTGTGGTTGTCTATATCAAAACTTTCTTAATAAAACTTTTGGCTTCTATTGATGCAACTGGTGATATTGCCTAGTAAATGTTGTTTTAGCCATGAAGAATAAAGTTACTGTGATACCATGTAAGTTTGGAGCAAATTGCTCAATTATATTCTACCTATAGCAGCACCAATTAAAATATTTATGGAAAAGAGAAAAAACAAACTAGGGAGGCGTCCCTTAATTCCTAGGAGATTTGACCTCAAATGATAATTTTCTGCAGATCTAATTTCCTAAAATACTTTATAACCTAGCAGATATGATATTAGCAGACCAAATTAGATTGGACAAAATCAAATTTGATCACAATTATAGCATAGTCGAATATTCATATATAGACATTAGATTCTCCAACATTTGCGTACGTTGCATCTTATGCTATATCAAGAAGCAGTAGCTAGACTTTACACCCCAGAATTTGTTTGCTCTATGACGTCTTGTATTAGTTTTGTCAATTGATATGAGAGGAACCTCCTTCCTCCACAGCCCTTGCCATTTCTCAAGCTTTTTAGCTCTTTCTCTTCGTTTTAGCTTACTCTTCTTCACCCATTACTCTTTCAATGACCATCTGCAATGTCATCTTTGTTCTGTGCTTACTTTTTCTTCTTCTAAAAACATCACTGCGTTCTCCATACGGGCCTTCCTCCCTGTCTTGAGTACATTTCACAATGAGTCTCGTTGCAAAACTGCTCAGCAAATAATGGCCAAGTGATGTTGGAACACCAACAGATATCCTTCTAGCTCGAATTCCATCTCAATGTGTTAAAGTCCCCGATCAAATGGTGCGATAATATTAGTACTTGTGGTGCCCAACCATGGATTAGAATTCCCTGTTTTGAACTCTTTCCTCAAAGTTCTCTTCATTTAGCCATTTCTAAATTCGCCAGGATATGTCGGCAGCCCATGAAGGGTCGTTTAGATGACTCTAGGCCAAGTGCAAGTTTGATCATTTGTGATTTTGGCAAGCGCGATGGAGCTCCCAAGACAAACAAAGAGCACAGAGTCTGGTTCCCTAGAATCAAGATAGTTCAAGCAGTGGTGTTCATTAATTGAGGCCTTATTTCCTCTTTTAACTTTGTCTAGTCTCTCTTTGTTGCATAAGGAAACGGGACTAATTGTCCAAACCTTCTTACCTGTTCGGACATAACATAATTTTATGTTAATAAAGAATATATTCAACATGGGAATTTAAGCTTCTAAGGAAATTATTTAAGAGAGTCACATCGCCACTTTCAGAAAGCATAAAAATATCTTCATGTATTTGGTGAAAAAGAATTAGGCTCACACGAACTAAAACATAATATGATCTAACAAGTTATAAATTTTGTAGTAAAGATGGTCATGGACTTTAGCAATTCAACATTACCCTTGGCCATTTTAACTCCTTGCACAGATTCTGGTTCCAACTCCTCAAAGCTATTCACTAGAATTCCGTAAGCTTGATCCTCTGCCTCCTTCATTCGGTCTCAAATTCTCTACATTCCAGCGTACTTGGATCTACCAATGCTTTTAGTTGAGCTTTGATCACTTCAACTTTTTCCGGAAGTCCAAGCACTGAAAAGTACTCAGTGTCAGACTAATGCTCTCCAACAGCTTCCCATCTCTCAAATTGTTAAACACAATAATGAAAAACTACAAATCCATGGAAAACAATCTAGGGATGTTAATTCTCTTGGAAACTTTTGTTGTTCAAAAGGGAAGCACATATCAGAAATTAGGTAGTTTGGTGGTGATGGTTCAAATCTTTGCAGCAACTCTTCCACTTGTGTCTCAAGCATTTGAGCAGCATTAGAAATTCTTCATCGTGTTTAGTGATGTAACCATGTCACAATTTTCACACCCTTATGGTAGCCCTGCCTCTGAGCTTGAGAAACAGAGGTGAACTACATGAATTTTGAGCCCTGTTTCTACCGCACGACCAATAACACTATTGAACCTAATGGAATTTAAAGGTGTCATAAGAATTTGACAATAACACCTCTTTGTGCTAACAAGCAGGCTATCTATCATAGGGATGGTATGGCCTTGTGCCATGAAAGGAAGCTGCACAAAATGTGGTTCCTCATCATGATGAGTAAGAACTGCCATTTTTTACGGGGAGGAATGGACAATCTTTGATATGTGTTATGTTACCCATTGCTTGTTTTTATATGAAAGTGCTCAGCAGACAAGCCTTAGGAAAAAAGAAACTATATCTTTTCCCTTCTTCTTTTGCTACTTAGGGGCCACGCCTCTTTGGGAGTTTCTCTTTGTCTTGTCCTTTCCAAGAAAGACAGAGACAACAGAAGCAAAAAATCATATGATAGAGTGTAAGCCGCTCTTAATATTTGAATATGTTACCCAAAGTAATATTATTTATTTTAAGTGAATTTAATTATTTATACAGTCAAATTTCATTTTAACATTGATAATGTTTATCTAAAAAAATTTTAATTATTATAATAAGATATTACTATATATATATATATATATATCAAGAAGATATGTATTTATTAATCAATTTAATAAAAAAATAAGAAAAATGAATGTAAAAAAATAAACATCATGGTCTTTCCTCATGAAGTTATAATATAATTGGAATACTATTTAATATAATTTTATTTGAAATTCACAAATTTTTATGAGTAGTTAATTTTTTAAACAACAAAACAAGATTCAAATAACAACAAATAAAATGACATAGCTTCATGCCTGTTGACACCCGATTTTGACCTCCCTACGCCCCGCGTACGCTGCTTATGTATGTATATTTATTTACCTTTTTTCACGTAATTATTCGACTTGCATCCATATTTTTAAAATAATTAATTATCATAATCTTGCAAATTATTTTAAATTGCATATTATGTATATATAATTTGCATTAATTTTAATTCATTAATTTTCGATGTTAAATAATTGTGTCATATATAGTATATTTCATATCCAATATACGCTCTTATTTTAAAATATATATTTTACGCGATCTTTATAAACTATTTACATAATTTTACTAAATTCTACAAATTTATTTGTGTAATAATATTACTTGAATTTATAAATTATTTATGTTAATAATAAAGTTTATATAATATTTGATAATTTATTTTATTTCCTAGTCATTGAATTATTTACAAAATATAATATTTTATTAATTATATAATATTTACATGAGTCTATTCAAGTTTATAACTTATTTATATTGACAAAAATTTTATATATTTTTCCAGTAATTTAAACTATTATGTTACCTATTTGTTAAATTATTTACAAGGCTAGTAGTTTGTTAATTATATAGCAACTATTTTAGAATTCCTACCAATTTATTTAAGATTGAACCACCTTTCACTTAATTCCTACCAATTTTATCCTCTTTTTACCAGTTCTAGCCCATTTTTACTAATTTAGACCATCGTTTAAACCCAAATCATTTCAACCTATTTAATTCCAACCCATAGCCCATCACAGGTGACCCATTTGACCACGCTGACCCGGCCCAAACCTAAGATTAAATCTTAGCCGTCCATCTAAATTAATCCTACAGTTAATAAATAAACCCTACCTACTTCTCATATTTATCCTTACTAACACCCCAAATCCTAATTCAACCTCTCATCTTCTCTTCCTCGCCTCGGTCGCCTCAGACCACCCTCTCTTTTCTTTCCCCTGTGAAAGCGACACCATGGCGGAGCCACCGGCCTCAGCTCTCTCTCTACCAAATCAGTAGCCTCCCTCCCTTCTTCTATCATTTCAGAGCCCGACATTGGCGTAGAACCACCAGTTACACCATCCTCTTTCTCCTCCCTTCTTTTTCCTTTCCTTTATCTGTTTCCACCGTTAGTTTTGACCGGATTGTGTGAAAATAACCAAGAAAAACAACCACTACGGCACTTGATACTACCCGGTCGCCTTCCTCACCTTTCTCGGCCTCACCTTCATCTCATATAGTTACTTGGCGAAACCTAAGCGCCCCGCTCTGCTGACCCTCTTTGCCTCATCTCTCTTTTCTCTCACGAACCTTACTAGAAGCCTCCATTGTTCTCTATTCTCCCGTTGTAACGATGACAAACTTCGATAATATGCATATTGATATTTTTGTGCCGTAACTTTGCTTAAAGTCTCTTAGATTTGAAAGTGGGTGAATTTTGATCATTAAATTTTGTGTAAATCTCTTGTGTTCATTATTTTTCACATCTTGATTGACGTATATGAAATCAATTTCTATCAAACTTTAAAATTTATACTTGCTGATTTATTAGAAATTAGATGTATGCTTGTGATATGTCCGCCTAATTTCGAATATTCACTAAGATGTTTGTACGTTTGGCCATTTCACTCACTTGATCCTTTAGAGAATTGTTTTTCAGTCATATGGTTTAGTTTGTTTTCTCTTTTCTCTAAATTGATCCTGACAACTTTATTTGCATGTTAGTCATGGAAAATTTAGATTTGTTTAGCATCTAAATATGTTGATAAAACCTGTTGGCCTTGTTTAATCTATATGATCTGTGACAATCATTAATTATGATCTTTATTATTCTCCATCCTTTAACTAATCAAAGGAACCTTATCTATATTTATAATAATTTCGTTTTGAAATTAATCTTCCCTACCATCACAGCTTTAGAAAAATTATGGCAACCTATGATTTCATATTAGCATGAGAACGTTAACTACTTAAACATTTTTTGGGTAAGTCGAATGTGTGCCTTTTTTATCAATGGACATCTCACATAATTGATTATTATACCGTTCCTAATCTTTTCTTTACTTGAGTATTTATTCATTATGTTGGTTTATATTCTCATAGTTCTGCTCAAGGAAAACCCGCCTGATTGCTTCTCTCCTGCTTTAACTGGTTCAGTACTTATTTGCTTATAATGATTCTTGATTAATTTTACATCATATTGATTTGATATGTCCTTTTTAGAAAATAACTACTTTGATTGATTTCTTGGCTTAATTTGGTCATAATCAATTACTACCTTAATATGGGCAACTTAGTATATGAATGTGCTAGGAAAAACCATTGGCAAGGCTAACTTCCTTTCCTTTCAAAGTTTGTGATAATTCTAGTACTTTGACATATTTGGTAAATTAGGAATGATTCTATGCTTGTTTGAGGAAGATTTCCTTTCATTTGTTCCTTAATTGATTATGAAAAGTTTTGATATTAAAATTTGTTTCCTTCTCTTCTGTCATTTAATTACGTTACAATCTCTATTGTTGAATATTTACTTAGAGCTTTGGCGTAAGAGATTTCTTGATTGATCATTGTGGATAATAACCTTCCTTTTGAAATTATCTTTGGTATCTATACCCTTAATCTACTCTCTTTAATTATTTTGGACAACTGAATATATATATATATATATATATATATTTATTTACAGTAAATTGTGGATAACTTTTATATCTTCTAATTTGATTATGTTGTTTAAGAAAATAATGCCATGATTGGTTCTATTAAATATTTCTTTTCCCCACAGTTACTTATGAATTGTTTAGTATTAATTGTTTCAAATTCTGAATTCAATTTAGAACTTTTCTTGGCTACGCGTCAAAAGTGGAGTATCCATTTATTTTTGATATATTTGGAGGTGCTAAGTACGTGATTGTTTCGACTTTTCTAAAGAAGGAAGAAGATTTTCTTTAATTGGTTTTGTAAAATATTTTCTCATCTCTAATTCCCTTAATGGTTTTAACTATAAAAAGCAACTCTTTGTCCTCTTTTATTGGCTTGAGTCGAACATTGAGAAAATTGGAAAATACTTTACTCTTAATACTGCGCTATTCGCCCTATTCTCTATGTTTTCTTAACCCACCTCGACACAAGCATTGCTCGGAACCCTTGAGGTTTTTCGTGATCTTGATGTGTTGAGGTTTGAGAGTCTCAATTTTGAAAAATCTTTAGAGTTTATTGGTACTTGTTGCCGATATTCTTTGTTGGTATTTCTTTGCTTTGCCAAAATTATTATAAGCCCGGTTAGTACATTTTAATGTCAGTCTAACTCTCTACTACTATGTGTTCTTTGATGTTTGATGTTTTTATATATATGTCTAAACCTTACATGACGGGTGCATATTCGAATAGTAATTAAAGTTAGGCAATTTATTTGTATATATATAGTTGCAAAAATTATTTGTTTAACGGGTTCCCTCTTGAATAGAAGAAGAAGAGTTGTTGGGACAAGAGGGGCTATAAATTAGTTTTTTACTTATTTATTATGGTGATGTATTTATTCATTTTCATCGAATGTAATAATGTAAAAAGATTAATGATAAATAGTGGAGAGGGTCGGGGGCGGGGGATTGCATGTTTCTTCTTCTTGTTTTTAATTGCTAAATTCCTGAAAGAATGCCTATAGGATTAACGTATGCATCGTTCATTAGATATCATGCCTATAGGGTCTTAAATAATTTGATTTAAAGAATTTTTTCTTAGGTTTTAAATTTTAATAACTTATCACGCAAGAACAACGAATGTGATGGTTTATTTCGGAAATTATGCTCATAGGATCGAGATCATACAGTTACTTAAATTTAATCTGAAGCAATTATTTTTCTGTAAAACCATGCCTAATGGGATAGTGTCATTTCTCATTGGAAGCAGTGCCTATAGAAGCTATCCTTTAATTTAAAGCATGTGTCGTATTTAATCAGCACTACGGCAGGATTAAATGAAATCTAATATCAATATCTTATTTTCTTTTAATCATCATTATAATCTTGAACTAGTTCAATAATAAGATTTAAGCTTTGTTCATTCGGTCATTACATGTAGTTTTGAAAATCTTTGAAGTAATTGATTAAAAGTACGCCTACGAGTTTATAATTAATATTATTGTGTTTAAATTGTTACTCTCTCGATTTTGATGCGATTATATTCTATGACCGTTAGGATGAATAAGTGAGGTTGTACCTGCTAGAAATCTTATCTATAGTATACAACCACTTGATTATTTTACTTAATCCATACAACAAGAAATTGTTGTTTTCAAGTTTAATAATTATAGACATAGTTGTTTAATTAAATCATGAAGCTTGGCTTTAGGGAGTTTGTGTTTGTAATAAGGCTGTGCAAATTAGCCTTTCATGCATTAAATGTGTAACATGACAATATTCCTGCTTTGCTTAGAGATTATGCCTATAGGATCTAGGGTATATATTTATGTTTATTTTAAAAAATTATGCCTATTAGAATCTATAATAGAATAATTTGCGTGCATTTTAGAACTCATGTCTATATGTTTACAAATATGTTTAATAGCTTAGATGTTATGCTTTTAATAATTATGCATCTTAACTTAGAGGCCTATTCGAAACCTATATTGCTACTGTCTTAATCTATTTGTTGGCGTTTAATCGCCTTAACAACCTTAGGATTTTAGACCCAAGATCCAAAATAACTTTGTCCAGCGCCCCCTGGATGCTAAGTTTGGGGCGGGTAGGCAAATGCTAGGCCGCTAGTTTCTTCACCTAGAAGCGCTAAAGGATTAACAATTAATTAATTAGGTGGGTAGACGAGGGAAATCATAGTCCGTGCTCGTTGAATAATACGAGCAATTGAAATTGTGCAAAGTATTATTTAAGTTACTGAGGTGATCCCCTTTAGGTTAATCTCCCTTTATTGGTAGAACTACGTCGGCTTTGATTTTCTTTTGGATAGGTGGCGCCTCTTCAAGGTTATTTACATATATAAAATTTCATTTATTTGTTAGGTCTTTTGTATGTGTTTATACGATTTTGTAATTTTTTTTAATGGATTAAGTTTTTTTTTCTTGATTGTATTTATAGTATTTGATTGTATATTGTAACTAATATAACAATGATAAAGCGTTCTTAACGCATTTTTTTTGTCAAACTTCTTTTTTTTCACCAAGCTTGTCTATGTTTTTATTTTTTAATCAATCTAGTTTAACTTCAAACAACTTAAGCTAAAATCAACACTTGTTTGCTCACTAGTTAATTACCCACATAATTAATAGATCCGGCTGGGAATCATATTTGTGGACCTCGAAAGGTGCCTAACACCTTCCTTTCGAGGTAATTTAAGTCCTTACCCGACTCTGGTGACCTAGGCTAGTAAAACAGTCCCATAGGTTAGTATGGTGCCCTAACGCCCAGCAAAATTCGTTAGGTGGCGACTCTTCTTTCATAACAAAGCCTTAAGAGTTGTCACATGGTGTATCCCACTTTCGCGAGAAACATGAGGCGCGACAACATGACGACTCTTTGGGAAAATTTTTAGACTTTAACCACAACGTGTTCGTTTTATATGGGGCTTTATTTTTGAGTTTTGATTTTTTTAATTTGCTAACTGCCAGATTTAAATCCTTTTTCTTTATTTATCTCTATAAATATTTATTCGCTTCCTTATATATTTTTACCATGAAGTTACTAACAATTTTCTTCTATTTTTTTTTCATTTCATTGTTTATTATTTCCTTTATGGCTTGTAATATGCAATAATTGTTGTAAACTGCTGTATTTTTATACAAACTGTCATACCTCTCATACTTTCCCCACTTGGAAACATCTCTCTGTCACACACACAACAACAGTTGCGTGGTTTCACGGTCGTTCACTTTTAAAACATCCTTGAAGAATGCCTTATGATTTGGTCGTCGGTGCGTCGCGGTCACTGCTTCCTCACTTTCGAGTTGTCGCTTGAGGTACTCTGCTCATGCCCACTTTTATTCTCCTAGATCTTGACCGTGTCTACTTTTGCCTTTAGTAAAGGTGTGCACATCATATTAAACTTAGAAAATCGCGACGTCCGTAGCGCGTCAAGATTAATAGGAAAACCTTACGAGTCTTAAGGGATTTTGCAAAATCCGAGAGAAGGGCTGATCCATAAATTATGTGCATTTTGAGAGAAAATAATATTTAAGTAATGTCATTTTGCTCCACGGGTGTGTAAGTTAATTTAACCTTCTTTGTCTTTGTAATTTACAATGAGCCTCCTTACCTCTTATCCGAGATTTGGCATGGTTTGGTGCATGCTCATGGGAATGAAAGCATGGTGGTGTGATTTAGGGGAATATGGCCAAAACGAGGTGAGGACAATATTGGGCACCTACCTTCTCTTATGCAAGTTTCCCTATGTCGAGAACTTATCGAAGAAGCCCTTGCATTTTGGGATGAGGAAAAGGGTTGTTTTCGAGATTTGGCGACATTGAAATGACTCCATTGTTGGAGGAATTGGTAGGTATGTACAAAATGTGAGCTTTGTTGTGGAGGAATAGAAAATGGGAAAAGGTTGAGATGATTACACCCAAGCGCGTCACCTTAGAAGATGTGCATGACAAGTTGGAATTGCAAAAGGTAGCAACATGGTGTCCTACATAATGAAGGGGGAGGATGCGGGGAAATTATTTGCTCAACCCGGTTTGGTCTGGTCGTCTCGCGAGATCTACAAAGTAAAGAGTCTTGATCCGAGCTCGTGGATGAGCAAAAGAATATTTGCATTCATGGTCTCTTTTCTAGGGATAATTGGTCTTCCCATGAGGAGCCGAGGAAGACATTGATATCCTCCTTGTTTTGGTCGTTCATGCCTTGTGCAAAGGTATTTGACAAAGGGCCTTGCACAATTGTCTCAATGATTGTGGCCGACATGTATCGATCTTTGGGAAATGCAAAAATGGGTTTAAGCATTTCGAAGGATGTAACTTTTTGCTTCAACTCTGGCTTATTGAACATCTTCAAAAGGTGTATGACAATCCAACCATGCCTCGACCCTACAGAAATCGATCACATTGTCACTCATCATTATTTAAGTTGCCTTGGGGTGATCCCTTTAGGTTAAAATCCCCCTTTATTGGTAGAACTATGTCCGGCCTGATTTCCTTTTGGGATAGGTAGAGGCGCCTCTTCAAGGTTCGGCCCCATATTTTTTTTATTTTTTTTATTTTTTTTATTTTTTTTATTTTTTTTATTTTTTTTATTTTTTTTATTTTTTTTATTTTTTTTATTTTTTTTATTTTTTTTGATTGTATTTATAGTATTGATTGTATATTGTAACTAATATAACAATGATAAAGCGTTCTGCGCATTTTTCTTGTCCAAACTTCTTTTTCTCGCTTGTCTATGTTTTTATTTTTAATCAATCTAGTTAATTCAAACAACTTAGCTAAAATCAACTCTTATTTGCTCGCCTAGTTAATTACCCACATAATTAATAGATCCGGTACAGGAATCATATTTGTGGACCTCGAAAGGTGCCTAACACCTTCCTTTCGAGGCCAGGAGTAGTCGCACTGCCCGACTCTGGTGACCTAGGCTAGTAAAACAGTCCCTTAGGTTAGTATGGTGCCCCTAACGCACCAAATTCGTTAGTGGCGACTCTTCTTTCATAACAAAGCCTTAAGAGTTGTCACGTGATGTATCCCACTGAAAACGCGAAGCGCGACAACATGGCGACTCTTTTGGAAAAAAATTTATAGACTTTAACCACAACGTGTTCGTTTTATATGGGGCTTGATTTTTGAGTTTTGATTTGTTTAATTTGCTAACTGCCAGATTTAAATCCTTTTTCTTTATTTATCTCTTTAAATATTTATTCTTCCTTCTCTTTTTACCATGAAGTTACTAACAATTTTCTTCTTTTTTCATTTCATTGTTTATTATTTCCTTTATGGCTTGCTAATATGCAATAATTATTTGTAGGGACATTTTATACAAACTGTCATACCGCTCATACTTTCCCAGGAACCTCTCTCTCCACACAACAACGGTGCGTGGTTTCTGATCGTTCACTATTAAACATCCTTGAAGAATGCCTTATGATTTGGTTGATCGGTGCGTCGACGGTCATAAGCTTCCTCACTTTAGAGTTGTCCGCTTGAAGCCGGGCGTGTCATACCCTTTAATTCCTAGATCTTGACCGTGTCGCCTTTTAGTAGGTGTGCACATCATATTAAACTTAGAAAATACAACGACGTCCATGGCCGCGTCAGGTTTATAGGAAAACCTTACGAGTCTTAAGGGATTTTAAAATCCGAGAAGGCGATCCATAAATTATGTGCATTTTTGAGAAAATAATATTTAAGTAATGTCATTTTGCTCCTAGATTGTGTAAGTTAATTTAACCTTCTTATGCTATGGTACAATGAGCCTCCTTACCTCCTATCCGAGATTTGGCATGGTTTGGTGCATGCTCATGGAAATGAAAGCATGGTGGTGTGATTTAGGGGAATATGGCTGCTTAAGAGTGGGGACAACTCATTGGGCACCTACCTTCTCTTATGCAAGTTTGCCCTATGTCGAGAACTTATCGAAGAAACCCTTTGCATTTTGGGATGAGAAAAGGGTTGTTTCCAGATTTGCTGACCATTGAAATGACTCCATTGTTGGAGAAATTGGTGGGTATGTATAAAGCAGTGGGCTTTTTTGTGGAGGAATAGAAAATGGGAAAAGGTTGAGATGATTACACCCAAGCGCGTCACCTTAGAAGATGTGCATGACAAGTTGGGACTGCAAGGTAGCAACATGGTGTCCTACGTAATGAAGGGGAGGATGCCGGGAAATTATTTGCTCAACCGGTTTGGTCACAATTAGATCTCGCGAGATCTACAAAGTAAAGAGTCTTGATCCGAGCTCGTGGATGAGCAATAGAATATTTGCATTCATGGTCTCTTTTCTAGGGATGGTGAATGGTCTTCCCATGAGGAGCGAGAGGAGCAGTGATATCCTCCTTGTTTAATTAAAGATTTTCATACCTTGTGCAAAGATGTTGACAAAGACCTTGCACTGGTGTCTCAATGATTGTGGCCGACATGTATCTCGATCTTTAGGAAATGCAAAAATGGGTTTAAACATTTCGAAGGATGTAACTTTGCTTCAACTCGGCTTATTGAACATCTTCAAAAGGTGTATGACAATCCAACCATGCCTCGACCTCGAAATCGATCACATTGTCCTCATCATTGTTTAAGTTGCACGGGGTGATCACTTTAGGTTAAATCCCCTTGTGTGGTAGAACACTATGTCCGGCCTGATTTCCTTTTGGGATAGGTAGGCGCCTCTTCAGGTTCGGCCCCATATATAAAAATTTCATTTATTTGTTAGTCTTTTGTATGTGTTTTTATACGATTTTTGTTAAATTTTTGAATGGATTAAGTTTTTTTTTCTTGATTGTATTTATAGTATTGATTGTATATTGTAACTAATATAACAATGATAAAGCGTTCTTAACGCATTTTTTTTTCTGTCCAAACTTCTTTTTCTCGCTTGTCTATGTTTTTTATTTTTTTAATCCAATCTAGTTTAACTTCAAACAACTTAAGCTAAAATCAACTCTTGTTTATCACTAGTTAATTACCCACATAATTAATAGATCAGTACAGGAATCATATTTGTGGACCTCGAAGGTGCCTAACACCTTCCTTTGAGATAATTTAAGTCCCTTGCCCATTTCTGGTGACCTAGGCTAGTAAAAGCGAGTCCTTAGGTTAGTATGGTGCCCCTAACGCGCAAAAATTAGTTAGGTGTGACTCTTCTTTCATAACAAAGCCTTAAGAGTTGTCACATGATGTATCCCCACTTTTCGCGAGAAACATGGTAGCGACAACGCCGTCTCTGGAAAAATTTATAGCTTTAACCGCAACGTGTTCGTTTTATATGGGGCTTGATTTTTTGAGTTTTGATTTGTTTAATTTGCTAGCTACTTGATTTAAATCCTTTTCTTTATTTATCTCTTTAAATATTTATTCGCTTCCTTATATATTTTTACCATGAAGTTATAACAATTTTCTTCTTTTTTTTTTTTCATTTCATTGTTTATTATTTCCTTTATGGCTTGTAATATGCAATAATAATTATTTGTAAATTGTTGTATTTTATACAAGCTTGTCATACCGTTCATACTTTCCCCCACTTGGGAACCTCTCACTATCACACACAACAACGGTTGCGTGGTTTCACGGTCGTTCACTATTAAAACATCCTTGAAGAATGCCTTATGATTTGGTTGATCAGCAGTGCGTCGGCGGTCATAAGCTTCCTCACTTCAGTTGTCAGCTTGAGCGAACCGTGTCATACCCTTTAATTCTAGAACTTGACCGTGTACGCCTTTAGTAAGGTGTGCACATCATATTAAACTTAGAAAATCGCAACGTCATAGCGCGTCAAGATTTATAGAAACCTTACCTGTGAGTCTTAAGTTTTAAATCCCGAAGGGCCGATCCATAAATTATATTGCATTTTGGAGAGAAAATAATATTTAAGTAATGTCATTTGCTCACAGGTGTAAGTTAATTTAACCTTCTTTCTTCTTGGTACAATGAGCCTCCTATCCGAGATTTGGCATGGTTTGGTGCATGCTCATGGAAATGAAAGCATGGTGGTGGTTAGGGAATATGGCCAAAGCGGTGAGGACAATATTGAGCACCTACCTTCTCTTATGCAAGTTGCCCTATGTAGAACTTGCTCCGAAGAAGCCAGCGCATTTGGGATGAGAAAAGGGTTGTTTTCAGATTTGGCGACAAATGACTCCATTGTTGGAGAGAATTGATGTAAGGTATGCTTACAAAACGTGAGCCTGTTGTGGAGGAATAGAAAATGGGAAAGGTTGAGATGATTATACCCAGCGCGTCACCTTAGAAGATGTGCGTGATGAAGAAGAAGTTGGGAGGGCCAAGGTAGCAACATGGTGTCCTCTGTAATGAAGGGGGAGGATGCCGGGAAATTATTTGCTCAACCGGTTTGGTAACAATTCGTCTCGCGAGATCTACAAAGTAGAGAGTCCTGATCCGAGCTCGTGGATGAGCAAAAGAATATTTGCATTCATGGTCTCTTTTCTAGGGATGGTGGTCTTCCCATGAGGGCTTAGGAAGACATTGATATCCTCCTTGTTTCGGTCGTTCATGCCTTGTGCAAAGATGTTGACAAAGGGCCTTGCACAATTGTCTCAATGATTGTGGCCGACATGTATCGATCTTTGGGAAATGCAAAAATGGGTTTAAGCATTTCGAAGGATGTAACTTTGCTTCAACTCGGCTTATTGAACATCTCCAAAAGTGTGCCTTAATCCAACCATGCCTCGACCTACGAATCGATCACATTGTCCTCATCTGTTATTTAAGTTGCACGGGGAGATCCCATTAGGATAAAATTCCTTTATTGGTAGAACTACGTCCGTCACGATTTCCTTTTAGGATAGGTAGGCGCCTCTTCAAGGATTCGGCCCCATATATAAAAAAATTTCATTTATTTGTTCGTCTTTTGTATGTGTTTTTATACGATTTTGTTATTTTTGAATGGATTAAGTTTTTTCTGTGTGTATTTATAGTATTTGATTGTATATTGTAACTAATATAACAATAAGCGTTCTTAACGCATTTTTTGTCCAAACTTCTTTTTCTCGCTTGTCTATGTTTCTTTATTTTTTTAATCAATCTGGTTTAACTTCAAACAACTTAAGCTAAAATCAACTCTTGTTTACTCACTAGTTAATTGCCCACATAATTAATAGATCCGGTTGGGAACCCATTTGTGGACCTCGAAGATTGCCTAACACCTTCCTTTCGAGGTAATTTAAGTTTGTTGCTGCCCGACTCTGATGACCTAAGCTAGTAAAAGCGGTTTCCGTAGGTTAGTTCAGTTGCCCTAACGCACTAAAATTCATTAGGTGGCGAATCTTCTTTCATAACAAACTCTTAAGAGTTGTCACATGGTGTATCCCGCTTTTCGCGAAAAATGGTAGCGACAATATATTTCCAACAACATATTATTACATAATATTTAAATATGACTATTATAAAAAATAATTTACAAAAAAATTTACCATATATTGGAATTTCATATAAACAAATATAACATAAAAAATTAATAAAGATTTAAAAATATTTTTATTTTTTTTATTTTTTTTATTTTTTTTATTTTTTTTATTTTTTTTATTTGTATAATTTAAATATAAAATTAAAATATCAAATACTGTAAATGTTATTTCACCCCTTACTCTTTTTATTATAATAAATAATACATATAAATTAATTGTGAATTGAGGAAAAAGCTAGTGTGATGGTTCTAATTTTGAGCTTTATAGACAAATAGGTGATGTAAGAGCAAACGTGAGCAAATTGAGAGTTGTGCCAGAAAAAAAGAAAAGAAAGAAATCTAGTATTTTGTGTATGGCTGGCAAGTGGCAACGAACATCTATAATTCGTGGATGCCGATTAGTGGTCACTAGCATTCACCTCACCTGTACTACTAAACATATCATGGATGGAGAATCTTGCTAGAGGACAAACTCAAACTTCCGTTTTTTTCAGCAACACGCATATGGATGGAATTCCGGGTAAATTTAGGATTCGTAAAATATGAATACGTTGTTAAAAAATATATATATAATAAGTGAGATTTGATTTCTAATTTTTTAAGTAAATAATTTATTTTTGATTAAGTATATTATTATTATTATTATTATTAATGTCAATATATATTATATTATTAATTTTTTTTTTAAAATATATATAAAATATTTAATTTTACGGAGAGAGATCGTAAATTTATGTGTCCCATTTTTGAGTATCAAATTCCTTCCTGAATATATATAATCAATTTTAGGATTTCAATTTTTTTCGACTACGTTCATCTCTTCCATCATTGCTTGTTGCCCTCTTCTTTTCGGTTGCTTCTCAAGTAGTGTATGAGATACGAAATAATAACAGCAAATGATTAAAGAAGTATTCCATGTTATTAGAATAATCTGAGATTTGGTTTTCTGTCCCTTGTTGATCTTAGTAGACTTAGCTAAGTTGAAGATTTTTCAATTGTTTGAGATATTCTCCCAGTGTAAGCCGATTTAGTGCAAAGGTATTTCAGATTGCATCATTAGGAGCTAGAAAGAGACATGGGTGCTGAAGCCATTGCCATCATTCCAAGCACAACTTTCTACCTCATTGAGCTTTAACATCCCTACTTATAATAACTTTGCAACTCATCGAGTCATAGCACCAACTTGATTTTGTATGAAAACTCATTCCATTGCTCCAAACCTTCCTTGTTAGTTTATTTCGAATTGATTTTCACCATATTTCCTTCAAAACATCTAATTGCACTCATTAGCTCACTATCAAGAGTTTTTAATCAAAATGTGCAATTATAAGTGAATATACTTTGCAAAATAAGAATAAACATGGATAAAATATGGAAAGCGAATGTACAAATGTTATTTACACCCCGTAAGTTTCTACTGTTTAGTCGGCCTATTCGCATGTTAGTTGAGAGTTTTAGAATGTCATACGTACGAGGAAAGGGCCGGGAAAAAGGCCGAATGAAGTGCCAAGTTGGGATTTCGCGAGAAGGAGGCCGAACCAAGCTGCCCCGAGGAGAGGGGCAAAGTGGCTGGAGCGAGATCAACGCGTTAGCCAACCTTAGCCTGAGTAAATAGATGCGTTGACAACGTGCCACGTTGCCTTGCACCCTGCTTCAAGTATATATAGGCCTCACCCTTAGAATTTATGTTATCTTTCATATATATCTTGACCATCAGAGTTAAGAGACGAAGGAGAATTATCATTTCCGTTCGATTATGCTGCCGCTAAGCAGTCTAAATTCAAATTAACTTCGGAGTATCGAAATATGGGCTCGGGGAGCATTTCTACGAGTTAGTTTCGTGAATTCATTTCGGCGAATCGTCGTCCCGCGCGAGTCAAAGTTGTTGGAATTGCTCAAACTAGTGTCAATACGATCTCGAGCGTAAAGTAAACCTTTCTCCCTTCTAGATTCCTAGAGAAATTACGAGTTTTTGATCGCCTTTCGATAAGTTGAAGTATAGTCGGTATATATATATATTATAAGTTATTGTTTCTTCAAATATAGTAATGAAGTTAGCCCTATTCTTCCGTTAATATGATTACGGTGGAGAACAACTGAATACCAGCCAAACCTCGCGAGTTAATGTCGGTAAATAGCGGAGCAGGTATGTTAAGGCATTTTCTTTACATTAGTTAGCTTCTTCGGCATAGTAATCTAGTATAAATCCCAGTAAGTATGTTCGGAGTATGTTATCATGTTGAGTGTCGTTGTTAGTCGAGACTCATAAATTGTATTTTTGGGCTGGATTATACCTGTATAGCTTCTGTGACCACGGGGTTAATAGTGGCTGTCGGCCTCGCCCCACGAGGCGTGTGCGTTATACCTACCCGGCGGCATGCCGTCCGCAAAGGGACGAAGATGAGGATCCAGTCCTCATATTTGTCGTGGATTTGTGGCCTTATACACACCCTCGCCGAGCTCTTACGCCCGGTGGAGCATCAGGAGTCCTACGTACTCAGGCACAACTATAGTCGAGGGCCGGCGGACGTTGCGAGACCCGAGAGGATCGAGCGGGACGCTTATAGGCGCTAGTTGACTCATATTGACCTATATAGGGGTGTATAGATTGAGATGTGCTCTCCAGGGCTTATGGGGGCCTGAAGCTGAGTTATTTTATTGCTGATTGCTACCTCGGGCTAATGGGGGCCACGTAAGGTTTATGTTGCTTTAGTTGCGTGGTTAGGCAGTAGGACGCCTCATTTATCAGGTATGACCCCTACCCTTCTTATCCACGATTATTTTTAGTCCTTATTTCACTACTTCAGTTCGTCTTCTTTACTTCAGTCCTTGTTAGTTCTATTTCTTACTTTTAGTTACTTAAAGTTACTGCTTTATATACTCAATACCAGTGGTACTGACGCCCTATTACGGGGGCGTTGCATTGCCTACTGGTACGGATAGATGAGGAGCGGGTCCCTCGTAGTTCCGGTCGGTTGTACGAGCCTTGGCTCTTTCTTCGGAGCTTGTGTGATAGAGGTTTACTTCTTTTTGTTTGTACAATATGAGTAGGCCGGGGCCCTGTCCCGACCCTCTTATTACTCCTAGAGGCTTGCAAATTGTGTTACTTCCTATGGTTAGATGATATCGACCGTATAGGGCCCATATGTATTTTAGACTATGTGTGTTGTTTGTGTGGGGCCCTATTTAGCTGTTGATTGAGTGGCCTTGTCGGTCATAGTTCAGTTTTGCATCGACTTTTATTTCCAGTTATAACTGGAAATAATGAGTGGCCTTGTCGGCCCGCATAGGACTCCCTTATAATTGTTTGTCTACAGTTAGGCGTTTTATTTGCGCAGGTGACTATAGGCCTTGTCGGCCGGGGTTGTATTTGTAGCTATATAGCCCGTTTTTCTTAATTCTAGAGTTAGAGTCAGCCCTACACCAGAAGTGCTTAGGCTCAGTCATCTCAACAGTTCAGTCCTAGTAGGGCACCAGGTGCGATTATGCCTCCCAAGGTGGGGCGTGAAAAACTTGGTATCGGAGAGGTCGTATCCCGGGGAGTGCAAGTGGGTGCTAAGTAGAGTCTTGTCTATGGATGTGTTGTGCACCACATACTATAGGCGGGAGGCTGCAAGGCATGATAGGATGGTTACTCTTTCTTCTTATTTAATTCGTGTTATGGAGCGGTACAGGTGCAGAGTTGAGTCCCTAAGCTCATTATATTCTTTGTTTACGAGAGGAATGTCGAGATCAGTGACACCCTAGACGGGCGGGAGGTTAGATGCAGCGACGGGGGAGAGGGAACTAGCGGGGTGCCTCAGCCTCGGTCGAGAGTCAGCCCGATCTAAAGACGATACAGAGGTATCATCTCGACCTCTCCAGCAGTTTCCACCACGTCGGAGCCAGCTTGGAGCGCGGTGTGACGGCACCACCTCAGGTAGTTTCTATACGTACCATCCGACCGAGTAGGTCAAGAGCGCGGTGGTTATGCTAGCATAGATGATGGCTGCTCAGCGCCAGTCAGTGCCATCTACAGTTGCAAAGTCATTAGGAGGGCCTGGTAGTTCAAGGGTTTGAGAGTTCCTAGCACTGGCCATGATTCACGAGGGATAGATCGAGCCAGGGACCCTCGGGACTTTAGATCGAGATGAAGAGGATTTTGGTGCATGCCACACCCACGAGTCGATCGAGTTGGCGGTATTCCGGCTACGGGACTTCACCGTACGTAGTATGAGAGTTGGGAGAGGTCCCGGGAGAGATGTTTTCCCTCCGACTGGCCCAGCTTCTCGAAGGCTTTCTTGGATCATGCCTACATGGAGAAGATTCGACGGACACAGGTTGATCGGTTCACACACTTGGGCGAGGGTCGATGAGTGTTCGGGAGGCTATGCTATAGTTTGATTCCTTGGCTCGATATGCAAAACAACTTTTTGGACACATTGCCAGCCAGGGTACACCGCTTTATTATGGGGGCTGAACCCAGAATATGTTGAGACACCATCTGACTACACTACGAGAGGGATATGGATATCGCTGCGTGGCGGGGAAGTTTTGCTCGAGTGTGAGGTATCGGATAGTGGCAACGGGAGATTGGGAGGACAAGTCAGGAGCAACGCCGTGAGGCCAAAGACAGATGAATTAGGAGAGGTCAGGAGGATACCCTCGGCCTGATTTATCGGATAGGCCGCCTAGAGCGCTTCCACCACGAGCGGCTTGGTCTGGTCGCCGAGGGCAGTTAGAACCCGATGGAGGTTCGCAAGCAATAGGTTTCACAACGGTAGAGGAGGAGTGGAGCGAGTGGGTTTACAATACCACTTTGCCCTATTTACACAGTCGACGCCACTCTGGGTAATAGCAGGAGTATGGCTCCACAACATGCTATATTTGTGGGCCGGGAGGGTCATCAAATAAGGAATTGTCTAGCTAGGGGTCGGGGTGGCCAGGGATCGATAAGATAGGTCCTCGGCAGGATCACGAGCTCCAGCATCCCCGGCAAGGCATAGGCCCTCAATTTCAGCTGGCAGAGGCCGAGGTAAATTAGAGAGGCCTCCAGTTCAGTCCCAGCCCCAGGAGCCATTATGCACTACCCGGGGCGACGGGAGTCGAGTCGTTGCAGATGTTGTAACGGGTATGATGAAAATTTTCTCTCATCACCTTATGTGTTGTCGTCCAAGGGATCCACCTTGCCTATGTTACACCGTTAGTGGCTTGGAAGTTTAGCATTATGCGAATTGCTTCGCCGACCTTTCTTAGTGTCTACACCCGTTGAGTGACTCTATTATAGCCATAAGGGTCTATTGGGGGTGTCTACATTAGAGATTGTTGGTCATGGACTACGAGGACTTACAGAACTAGAAATGGTTGATTTCGATGCTATTATAGGTATAGTTGGTTGCTCATGCTATGCCAATGTCGAATGTTGGACAAGATTGTCCGATTTCACTTTCCATGGGAGGCGATCTGCACGGGTGAAGCGGTACATCTACGCTAAAATGTTGGTTTTATTTCCTACTCTTCGGGTGAGAAAATTGATAGCAAGGGTGCATTTATACTATTAGCCGAGTTCGGGATGTTCGGGCGAGCCTCCGACCCTTCAGTCTATCCCAATGGTTAATAAATTTCCTGGCGTATTTCAGCTAAGTTTCTGGTATTCCTCGAAGGGAAATTTATTTTGCAATCAATCTATTACCAGGCACTCAACCTATATCTATTCCTCCATATCGGATGACTCCTGCTGAACTCAGAGAACTAAAGGAACAATTGAAGGATTTTCTAGAAAAGGGCTTTATCAGGCCGAGTACCTCACCATGGGGTGCGCCAGTTCTGTTCGTGAGGAAGAAGGACGTCTCCCTCACGTATGTGTAAGATTATCGGCAATTGAATAAAGTCACTATAAAAATAAGTACCCGCTTCCCGGAATAGATGATTTGTTTGATCAGCTACAAGGGCGAGGTATTTTTCAAAAGATTGAGTTAAGGTATGGATATCATCAGGTCCGGGTTCGTGAAGAGATATTCCAAAGACTGCCTTGGGGACCGAGATATGACCACTTTAAATTTCTAGTCATGTCCTTGGCGACAAATGCCCAGCCGGTGTTCATGGACACGATGAACAACATTTCAACCATACCAGGAATTGTTCGTGATAGTATTTATCGATGATATTCTGGTGTATTCCCTCTCGGAGGCAGATCACAGGATCACCTACGGACGGATTCTCAATTCTCGAAGATCGCCAGCGCATGCAAAATTTTCTAAATGTGAATTTTGGCTGAATTCATTAGCCTTCTTAGGCCATATTATGTCGGATCTTTGGTATTAGGGTAGATACGCAGAAGATAGAGGCAGTGAAAACATGGCCTAGACCTACCACTACGACCAGTACGTAGTTTCCTAGGAGTTAGCCGAATTAGCAAAGGTTCGTGGAAGGATTTTCCCACTTTAGCAGCACCTTTAACCAAATTGACGCGGAAAGTGACAAAATTCCATTGGACGAGGCATGTGAGCGAGCTTTCGGGGGCGAAAGACAAGATTGACATCAACACTTAGGTGCTAGCCGTTGCCAGAAGGAACAGAAGGTTATACGGTATATTTTCACCCGAGAAAGAGTTGAATTTGCGGTAGCGTCACTGGATGGGGCTGACTTAAAGGATGTATGATGTGAATATTTTATATCACCCAGGAAGGGCCAATGTTGTAGCGGTCCTGCGCGCAAATCCATGGGAAGCCTGGCATATTTTGCGAGCGGCAGAGGTGGCCCAAAGAATTGCATCGGCTAGTGATTTGGTCGTTCGTATAGTAGAATCGGGAGACAATGGTGAAGTAACTCTAGAATATACCCTTGAGTGTCATCATTGGTGTTGGTGGAAGTGAAAGAACGACGGTATGAAGATCCTAATGGTTCGGCTCGAAAAAGGGTCAGCGAGGGGAAGTGACAGATTTCCAGGTAAGTGAGGATGGAGCTTTGAGATATAGGGATCGCCTCTGCATTCTAGAGGTGGCAGGGGAGAAGCCGCCCGGCAAATTATGGGCGGGTACATGCCGTTACTCTCTCAATCCCGAGGTTAGAGCAAAAGATGTACCATGATGTAAAAGAGATTTTGGTAGCCGGGGAATGAAAAAGGGGATAGTAAATTCATAAGCTCAATGTTCCAATTGCCCACTTGGGTGAAAGCTGAGACATCGAAACTAGGTGGACTGACATAGGATATAGTCGTGCCTTTATGGAAATGGAAGGCGGTTAATATAGATTTCATAGTAGGGTTACCTCGTATCAGGCGTAAATATGATTCTATCTGGGTGATTGTCGACGGGTTAATGAGAAATCAGCTCACTTTACGCCGGTAAGGCTACCTTTTCAGCCGAAAGATTATGTGACTATATATTAGAGAAATAATTAGGATAGCATGGTGTTTCGCTATCAATTATCTTTTCAGAGGAGCTCAGTTTATAGCTAAGTTTTGGCAATCTTTTCAAAGAGGCCAGGAGACGCGAGGTTAACACGAGCACAACCTTCATCTAAGACGGACGGGCGGGCGAACGTATAATCGAGATGCTCCCGGGGATATGTTACGGGCGTGTGTGCTAGATTCTAGGGGTAGCTGGGATGAACATTAACCCCTCATTGAATTTGCTTATAATAACAGTTATCGACACAGCAATTCAGATGGCGCCTTATGAAGCGTTATGGGCGGAAGTGCGAGGTCGCCGGTGGTTGGTTTGAGGTAGGAGAATCGGCATTGATTGGCCCCGGATATTATTTATCATTAGAAGAAAGTAAACTTATCGGGGAACATCTACTGACAGCTCAGAGCAGCCTGAAATCTTATGCTGATGTGCGGTGGAGAAACCTAAATTTAATGTGGTGTATTTGGGTATTCTGAATGTTTCAGCGATGAAGAGATTTGTGACGAGGTTTGGTAAGAAAGGCAAGCTCGGCCCGAGGTTTGTGGGCCTTATCAGATTCACCGAAGGATAGGCCAGGTGGCTTATGAATTAGATTTACCCCAGAATTAGAATTTGTTCGCAGTTTTCACATATCAATGTTGAGGAAGTGCATAGGAGATCCCTCCCGGATTGTCCCAATCAAAGATGTCCAAATGTTGAGGACTTAGCTTATGAAGAAGCTCCGGTAGCCATACTAGATCGATAGATCCGCAGACTAAGAAGCTAAAGATGTTTGCTTCTGTTAAAGTGTTATGGCAAATAAAGACCGAGAGGAGATGACCTGTGATCTGGGGCATATTTATATGCCCAAGTGATGCACCAATGCATCATTTTTGCCTTGTTTATCCAACAATGTTAGCACATTCTCATGTAAATTGGCAGGGAAGTGTGAATTTATACTAACCAACATGATTAGCGTTGTTTTGCAGGAAAAACATACTTTTTAGGGAGCTAAGATGCATGTAGGGAGGAATCGGAGATGGACTCGGGAGCGAGCAAGGAAAACGGTGGAAACGAAATAAAGAGGCTCCGCGATGGAGCCACGACACGCTGCCTTCGCGGATGCATTCTGTTCGGGAGACATAATTTCAAGAATTTCCAGAGAGAAGGTCCCGCGATCGAGCCGTGGCACGTTGCGGAATTAATTTCTGGATCTTGACATTCCGGTGAAGGTCAGCGTTTGCCCATTAACTGTGTTGGGCATGCTCCATGTTGCATGCCGTGCCATGTTAGGGGCTAATTACCTGGACGGCTAAATTCCAGAGCCTCCGCGTTTTACCGTGTCACGGAGGCAGTGCTCCGCGATGCACTCCGTGACCGTTGCTTGTTGGAAAAATTCTCCATTATAAATAGAACACTTAGGTTCATTTTTAATTATTCGACTTGGTGGAGCAAGAACGTGGGTTACAGGCAGTTGAGAGGACGAAAATTCTCAGGGTTTTCTCTATCCCTTTCTTCTTTCTTTCAATTGTTTGTATGATTTACACTCATTTAATGATGTTCAATCCACAAATGAGTGGCTAATTCCCTTTCTGTTGAGGGTTAGGAACCGTTGTATTGAAATGTAATTGTTGATTATCTGGTTTTTCCATCTTTTCTTCTATGGTTGTTCTATTTAATTCTTGTTCTTACTGCATTAATATCTGGCCAATGTTAATGTAAATCCAAAAAGTCGGTTTCACCGAGAGGCACAGCGAAAAGTTGTGAGTGTGGGATATGATCTTTTCTTAGTTTGGGAAAATTGAGGATTGATTTACCTTCAGGATAGAAATATACCTGAAAGTCGTATTAGTGAAGTGTGAAATCGGTTTTGTATTGCTAGAACATGAATTTCTTCTTATCACAGAAATGTAGGTGGAAGGTTCATGATTCTTAAGTTGGGTTAAATACTTAATCCATAGGCATAAGTTCCATTGCTAACCGGAGAAAGATAAACCACGTAGATCGATAATTAATTTCTTTACATGTTCATTTAGCCTCAGCATGCTCTATTCATAGTTCAATTTCCACTTGTATAATTATTTTACTTTAGTATAAAAAATAGTTCACAAAATACTAAAAACTTTTCTTTACCTTTGTTGTCTTCATTTTAGAGTTACGAGTAAATTAATACTTGAGGAGATTTTACCCTGTAGTCCAGTCCCTGTAGGTTCGACATTCGATTCTTAAAAAGGGCCACTGTATTACTTGTACAACCCAGTACACTTGCAGGCTCATCAAGTTACAGGCGCCGTTGCGGGGACTGGCAATTGGTGAAATTATAATTTTACATTAAGTGTTAGTTTGCTATTTACGTATTTAAGTGTTGACAACTTGGTCTTAGCATGTATTTGCAGATAACAAATTCTGATGAACACTGGCAAGAGACAAGGATTGGTGGATCCATCCTTAAGAGCCGGAAAGACAATTCCATCGCCAACGGAGAAGCTCTAGAAGAAAACTGCGGTTGCCTAGACAAACAATCATGGAGCAACCACGAGAATCCACCACTTGTGCGGAGCGTGTGGGTACTAGAGGAAATGGCAGCTGGCCGGTTCACCCAATGTGGCAATCCCACATGCTAGTAATGTCACATCTAGCATTCGCAAACCTGAGCTGGGAGGGAGGTTCGGCCAAACAGAACATGGTGCAATTGCTGCACACAAGCGGGCGGTTCACAGGTCTCCCTCACGAGGATCCACAACAACATCTTCAAAATTTTGGAGATAAGTGACACTTACATTCCCGCTGGAGAATCATCCGACTATGTCAGGCTTACACTGTTCCCATTTTTCACTTTTGGGGAGAAGCCAAAAGGTGGTTGAGAGATGAGCCACCGAACTCTATAACCACATGGGATGATCTTGCAAAAGAAGTTCTGATCAGTTTCTTTCCTTCCGGTAAAACAACAAGACTTAGAAGTCAAATTCTAAGTTTCAAACAAAGAGAAGGAAGATCTGTATCAAACTTGGGAGAAGATTCAAATCGCTGTTGCGGGACTGTCCTCATCACCACCAATCCAAATGATATTGCTGGTGCACACTTTTATTGAGGTTTGGAACCCCACACCAAAATCTTCTTTGAGATTGAATTTGGGGGATAAACAATAGAAAAGACTTATGAGGAGAAATTTATACTTTGTAATCGTATTTCGCAGGAAATCCGGAGTGGAATGCGGACTCTTCAGAGGAGGAGCAAGGAAAGCTTGTGGGTCTTGGAAGTGGATGGGTTTACAGCTATCGCTGCACAGATAGGCTGCCTTCTGGAATCCAACTCAACACCCACTTCGGCAACATGAGCTTGAGTGATCTCAAGCCCGAGTAAATGCCGATGCGGCAGATTTGGTGTGAAGTGTGCGGAAGCAATGAACACTCAGCGGAGTGTTGTGGAGCAAATCCTGACTCGGTGAACTTTGTCGGTAATGCACAAAGGGAACAATCACCAACGATATGGGAACAACTACAATTCTAACTGGAGGTTCACCCGAATTTCTCTTGGGGTAGCAGCAACCAGGGGGCCGAGTTCCCGAGTCAGGGTGCAGAGGAATGCAAGGAGGGCCACAGAACTATCAGTCACAGTATAGAAGCAACAATGCCCCTCCTCCACCACCATCACCCGACGTTGAGGAGATGTTCAAGACATTGATAGCTAACCAAGCTCAATTGCAGGGTGACTATGTTAAATTGGCAGCTAGGGTCAGAATAATCAGTTAGCTACGAAGGCGCTGGAGTATCGGTTTGGGCAGTTTGCTGGAGCCCAAAACACCAGGCCTAGAGGAGGACTTCCAGCGACACAGACCCCAACCCCAAGCAGGTGAATGCGGTGACCACGAGGAGTGGTTTGCAGGCGAGAGGTGGAACCGGGAAAGACCCTCAACGGTCGGAAGCAGCAGAACCGGAGAGGGAGCAAAATGATAAGAGGGGGAAAAAGAAGGATGCTGAACCAGAAAGACCTCCACCCCCGTCCCCTCAACGATTAAAGAAACACAAGGAGGAGGCGTGTTTCAAAAAGGTCATGGAGGTGCTTAAACAGGTACACATTAACTTACCTCTTGTTGATGTTTTGCGGGGAGTGCCTAAGTACGCAAAGTACATAAAGGACATCGTGGCCAACAAAAGTAGGCTTACCGAGTATGCCACGGTGGCTCTTACGGAGGAGTGCACTTCCCGGATACAAAACCGATTGCCTACAAGCTCAGACCCTGGGTGCTTCACAATTCAACTAACAATCGGGCGAGTATCAGAGGCTCGCGGATTATGTGATTTGGGAGCGAGCATTAACTTGATGCCGACCTCGGTATTCAAGAAGTTGAGACTGGGAGTCCTAGACCAGCAACAGTGATCTTGCAGCTTTCAGATCGTTCTTTGGCAAGACCAGACGGAATTGTGGAGGACGTGCTGGTGCAAGTCGGCTCCTTGATCTTCCGGTAGATTTTTAGTCTTTGGACTTTGAGCCGAGATCTTTCGAAGTCTTGCATTTATTTTGGGACGACCCTTTCTTGGCTAGGAAAGCTGATAGACATGTGGGGCAGCTCACGATGCGAGCACATGAAAAGGTGGAGGTATTCGATGTGTACAAGGCCTGCCGGCTCCCGGCCGTGTACGAGGAACTCCGGTCATCAACGTGGTTGAGCAAGTGAAGTTGCTCCGGGCGTTGAGTCTCGAGTTGGTGGGATGACCCCACGACCGGGGTAAACGACAAGGGTGAGGGGCGGAGCCGTGAGAAAACGTCTGTCACCCTAGGGGCAGAAATAGCTTAACCCAAGCGACGTCGAGCCGCGATGGTAAACGAGGGCGCTACACGGGAGGCAACTTTCGTGGTGTTGTTTTTATAATTGTATAGATAAAAAAAGAAAAAAAGAGAGAAAAAAAGAAAAGAAAAAAAAAATATATATATGTATAGGTGTGTAAATATAAAAATAAAATATTGTGTTCTTCAAATCTTGGAATTCTAACCGATTTCTTGTTGTAAGATATAATTCGAGGTTGATCGGAGAAAAAAAATGCAAAGAGGTGCAAAGAGAAAAAACGAGGTAAGAAAAAATTTTAAAGTGGCAAAACGGTGAGCTTTGCACGATGGCTCCGTGTCACGGAGGTACTTCGCGTTACCCTCCGTGACGTTGAGAAGGCAAAATCTGGAGTACACAAATTCAGAATGCCTGCGCGATGGCTCCGTGTCACGGAGGAGGACCTCGCGTTACCCTCCGTGATACGTTGAAGTGTTATTCGTGACGGGTCACCGGGTGCGGGTAACCGCGAAAATCCCACTTTTAACCCCAATTCCCCTCATTTTCTCTCATTTTCATCTCCTCCAGCGACAACCCTCCCAAAAATTCCCTCTCCTCAACGTGCCACAGACTAAGGTATAAAATTTCATCAAGTTTTCTTCCGATCATCGAACTTGAGGTCCGTTCATCATCTCTATTTCAATTTTGGTTGAATGTTTTTCGATTTATAGCATGAGATGTGAGTAAACGTTACCTTAGGTAGTAAATTGACAAATTCAATTAGTTATTAATGATTGATGTTCGTAATATCATTGTGATTATACGAACCGATAAAAATGCGAGCTTGATCGAATTTTTGAAAAATTATAGCTAGGATTGGGTGAACATGAAAAGGGAGAAATCTAGGTTGGTGTAAATTCTTGTGGGTTGAGTATGTGGGGTGAGATGAGTTGGGCGTATTCTAGGTAATACGTTAAAAGACCAACGGATTTTAGATTGCAATTACTCAGTATGCAGAAATGGGCCAGGTTGCATAGAGGTTTGTATAGGTAAGCAGTTTTTCGTTTTTTTCTTTCTCTTGTTTATTGTTATGTGCTCGACAGAAATTGTGATCGACGGTAAAATTGTAGTAGCTGTGCGAAGTCTGAGTAGTACAGTTGAGTTATACCGTCGTATTTGCGAATGCACAAGTCAATATTGTTTGTGTTTTAGTTGTTTAGTTTTCTCATTTTTGTAAATTAGAAATAAATATGTCATATAGGAATCTTGGTATTATTTGAAGACTAAGTGTGGGAGTAGCCGAGCCTAACCTAACCTTAGTCGAAGCTAATTTTAAAATTGACTGACATTGGGACTGTCTGCTTTCTTTCACAGGAACAATGGCAAGCAGGCAAGACAAGGAAAAGGCACATCTACATCGAAGCGCCAGGAAGAAAGAGGAGTTAAGAATGAAACGACAATCCCAGCAACACCATCGGTTCCACGCGGCCAGCGCGCCGCCGCGGAACCCGATGGGTGACAGAGAAGGAAGAAGTGGTACACGAGCACAAAGAGAACAAGTACGTCCCTAAGGAGCATATTGCAAGGGACCCATTGGCACGGGAGTTCCCGCATGGTACACCGGATTGACTTTCTTGCCGGGCTGCACTTCCATTTTTTACGAGCCCAAGGAGTGCAATCTGCACTTGATTCAGGAGTTCTATGCAAATTGGAACCCGACGCTCCGAAGTCACACCATCAAGATAAGGGGCCAGATTATCACACTTGAGCCTCATCACTTAAATGCCATCTTGGGGGCGCAAAACAACGTGCCCACGTACTCCCGGCGTGCAGAATATCACTCCACACCGTATGCGGATATCAGACGCACATTGTGTGGAGCCCGGTCGACGGCACTGGAGCAGGCATAAGGAGAGGGGTTACCATCAGACATTGCTCTACTCATAGATGAACAGGGAAGCCGGGATACAGTGAAAATCATTTGCTCTTTGTTTGATTCGGGGTGCACATGACGGATATCACTGGGATCGCGTATGCCTGGTGTATGCCCTGATGAAAGGGCTGGAGATAAATGTAGGGGCAGTGATCATATCCGCCGCTACAGAAGAAGTCCCGGTTTGCATCAAGGGCACAGGTACGGAGTTTGGCGGGTTGCTGACCACGTTCTGAGGGCTTGGAGGTAGAGGAAGAGGCCACAGATTATATCCCACCCAGAGATGGAAAGGCGTGCCATAGATGTCACAAAGACTAAGGCACCTGACACCACTCACGGGCCGGGATTTTCACACTAGCCGAGCGACATGCTCAGGATGATCGGTACATGGCCCGCATGTTCGGGATGCGAGATGCTCGGCTACGCCAGGCGGGAGGCCGCAGCGGAGGATGAGCTGTGGCGGCTCGACTTAGATTACCCCTTTGGCGAAAACGCCAGGGCACTATGTCGTGTGGGCCCAGCTTTTGTGGGGCCCGTGGATGATGATGTCCCCACTGACGAGGAGATACGTGCGAGGATTCCGGCGTTGAGTCGGAGGGGCGGCAGAGGAGATTAAGACATGGGAGACGAGGCGCCTTATTTGATGAAGAAGTGGAATGCCCGATTGATCAGGGAGTTTCCCTCCCCCTTTTGTGTTTTGTGATTGTACTTGAATGAACACTGGGGACAGTGTGATTTGCAAGTGTAGGGTGGGGAGTAGTTAGGTGGTGCTGATTTTTGTCTTGTTTGTATATAATTGCATGTTCTGTTGTCGTGTTTTTGAAAATATTGTAACCTTGTTTGTGTATGTATGTTTTTCGTATTGTAAATATCTTTGTGAAGCTGTGTGTGCTGTTGAATGCGTAGCCGATTAGTTGTAAATAGTTTTTGTCGAAATTATCGATATTTTTAAAATTTCGTTAACTATTTTTATAGTTGGGTTTCTCGGAGTTTGTTTTGGTTCTTTTGCGAGAGAGTCCCATTGAACCGAAGTAAGTAAATAGTGACCGTTCCCTATGATAGATGGATGACGACCGTCTTAAAGAAATGCGGTCGATAGGAGTAGTTTTATTTTAATTTTGGTTTGTTTGATTGCATCCCACATGCATGTTGCTACTCTATGGTTACGAGGGCTGCAATGGTTGTAGTGTTGTACATAATGTTTATACTGCAAAAGATGATTCGTTTGAAAACATGTAAATTTTGTACATATATGTGAGATACTTAGGACACAGGTCGGTGTGAATTGAGGATTAATTTTTAATTCTTGTAATTAGTTGATTAAAGAGAGTACGTGAATATGTCTTGAGTTGAGCATGTGCAATGAGTGTATAGTGAGGTTTGTTTATTCCATGTTATTGTGAAGTGTCTAGAACTTGCACAGTGTGTATACGAAACGAAATGAAAGAGGTAATTGTGGGAAAGGAGGTAGGCGTTTCTTTGTTTAGCCCCTAAAGTTTTCTTCTTTTTTTATATATACATACCCACCTTGAAGATTAAATCTAGTTAGCCCATTGAGCCTTTAGCCTATTTTTTCTTTTGTCAAAAAGGTGTAAACCAAGCTTAACCTTCTTTTCATTTGTCCGCAAACCTAATCAGAAGCTCTTAAGCGCTCAAGAAAAAATAATTTTCCCACAATGTAAAGAGGTAGAAATGATGAAAGAAAATAAAGAGAGGAAAAAGCAAAAGTGATGAAAAGCAAGAAAAAGAGTCAAAGGTGCGCGCAGACGTAAAAAAATAAAGTGCTTAACAAATCTTTGTTGTTTGAGTGCGGTGGAGGTTGCGTAAAGGAGTTGAAAAAAAAGTATGAGTAAGAAGAAAAAGACTCAAGGTTGGGAGGAGGAAGAAATAACTTATGCCCAGAAATACTGTAGTGGGGATGTAGGAAAAAACGCTTAAGGATGCTAGTTGTTATTATTGGTTAGCCCGGTATATACTAGTTGTAGCTTATAATACAAGCTTAGTTAAGTCCTCATTGATCTTACATCACGCGTCCTTATATTAGTGGAGTAAAACACTAGAGGCAAGCTTATGGTTCATGACACAATGCATGTGAATTCGTTTGGGAAGTGAGCGAAATTAGGTGTGTCTAGACCCTGACATGAATTGTTGTAGAATTCATGTGATTAGAAACAGAAACTCTCTCTTATGTGTGAGGGCACATGTTGGACGAAGAATAAATTCGTGTCGGATATCTCGGTCAACTAATATGCATGAGTTTGCCGATATCAGTCGATTTGTGATGTCTAGGTGGTCTTGATATGTTGAATGTCGATGTAATGATGCGGGCATGCTTTCTTGATGATTTGTATGTAAATAGTCAGTGTAACCGTAGCAAAGATTGTCGAGCCAAAGTAGCCATGATGGGATGTCAATTGCATGAGGTATAGGAGTATTGTTCGAGGACGAACAAGATTTTAAGTGTGGGGTAGGTGATCTGGGGCATATTTATATGCTAAGTGATACCAAATGCATCATTTTGCCTTGTTTATCCCAACAATGTTAGTACATTCTCATGTAAATTGTTTGGGAAGTGAATTTATACTAACCAACATGATTAGCGTTGTTTGCAGGAAAAACATACTTTTAGAGGAGATGCATGTTGGGAGGAATCGGAGATGGACTCGGGAGCGAGCAAGGTAAGCAAGTGGAGAAGCAAGAAATAAGAGGCTCCGCGATGGAAGCGTGACACGCTACCATCACGGATGCATTCTGTCCGGGAGACATAATTTCAAGAATTTCAGAGAAGGTCAGCGATCGAGCCGTGGCCTTGCGTTGAATTAATTTCCTGGATCTTGACGCATTCCGGTGAAGGTCAGCGTTTGCACCGTGGCCTGTGGGCATGCTCCGCGTTGCATGATGTGCCACGTTAGGGATAATTACCTGGACGGCAAAATTCCAGAGAGCCTCCGCGTTTGCAGGTGTCACGGAGGCGGTGCTCGCGATGCACTCCGTGACACGTTGCTTATTATTCGGGGAAAAATTCCCCGGTATAAATAGAACATGGTTCATTTTTAATTATTCTGACTTAGTGGAGCAGAGCGTGGGTTACAGGCAGTTGAGAGGACGAAAATTCTCGGGGTTTTCTCTATCCTTTCTTCTTTCTTTCAATTGTTTGTATGATTTACACTCATTTAACGATGTTCAATCCACAAATGAGTGGCTAATTCCCTTTCTGCAGCCGAGGGTTAGGAACCGTTGTATTGAAATGTAATTGTTGATTATTTGGTTGTTTCATCTTTTCTTCTATGGTTGTTCTATTTAATTCTTGTTCTTACTTGCATTAATATCGGCCAATGTTAATGTAAATCCAAAAAGTCGGTTTCACCCCGAGAGGGCACGAAAGCTGGAAAGTTGTAGATTAATAGGATATGATCTTTTCTTAGTTTGGGAAAATTGAAATTGGTTTACCTTCCAGGATAGAAATATACCTGAAAGTCGTATTAGTGAAGTGTGGAATCGGTTTTGTATTGCTAGAACATGAAGATTTCTTCTTATCACGGAAATGTAGGTGGAAGGTTTATGATTCTTAAGTTGGGTTAAATACTTAATCCATAGGCATAAGTTCCGACTAGCAACCGGAGAAAAAGATAAACCACGTAGATCGATAATTAATTTCTTTCATGTTCGTTTTAGCCTCAACATGCTCATTCATAGTTCGGACTCACTTGTATAATTATTTTACTTTAGTATAAAAATAGTTCAAAAAATATAAAAACTTTTCTTTACGGTTGTCTTCATTTTTTAGAGTTACGGTAAATTGACACTTGAGAAAGATTTTTACCCTGTAGTCCAGTCCCTGTAGGTTCGACATTCCGGTTCTTAAAAGGGCCACTGTATTACTTGTACAACCCGTACACTTGTGGGCTCACAAACTGGGAGGCAAAAAATGATATAAGAACAAAATATCCTCGGTTATTTCATATTTAAGTCGAGGATTGTGCAGCCAGGGTACGTTGTTGTTGTTCTTTCATAAGTTGCATTATACATGTATGTGCAGATAATTAACTTCAGTCTATTGTGAAATGAATGTTATAGTCTTGTATGGAGTACGTATTGGACTTTCTGCGTTTGAGTTTTTGGATAGTCCATATTCTTAGGAAGATTCTTTGCGAAATTTTTAGAAAAAGTAATTGCAAGGTTAAGGTTTTGCAGGTAGAAGTTGGCGCAATCGAGGGCGAATGTTCTTGAAGGATGTTACACCCCGTAAGTTTCTAACATTTGTACGTCCTATTCGTTGTTGGTTGAAAGTTTTAAATTGCCATACGAGGAAAGGGCTGGGGAAAGGGCCGAGCGAGTTCCAAGTTGGGATTTAGCGAGAGAGGCGAACCAAGCTTCCCGGAGGGGCAAAAGTGGCACGGAGCAAGTCAGCCATTATCAACGTGGCACAGAGCTGAAACGGCGCGTTGGCCAACGTACCACGTTTCCTTGCATCCTGCTTCAAGTATATATAGGCCTCATCCTTAGAATTTATATTTATCTTTCATATATATCTTGACCATCAGAGTTAAGAGACGAAGGAGAATTATCATTTCCGTCGATTACGCCGCTAAACGCCGTCCAAATCCAAATTAACTTCGGGTATCGAAGTATAAGGCTGCAAGGAGCATTTCTACGGAGTTAGTTTCGTGAATTCTTTCGGCGAATCATCGTCCCTCAGTCAAAGTTGTTGGGAATTGCTCCAAACTAGTGTCAATACGATCTCAGGCTTAAAGTAAGCATTTCTCCCTTCTAGATTTCTGAGAAATTATGAGTTTTTGATCGTCTTTCGATAAGTTGAAGTATAGTCTATATATATAAATTACTGTTTCTTCATATAGTAATGAGTTGTAGCTATTCTTAGTTAATATGATTACGGTTGGGAAGAAACGGTTGAATACCAGCCGAACCTCTCGCCAGTTAATCGGTACATAGCGAATGAGGTATGTTAAGGCATTTTCTTTTTGCACGTTAGTTTCTTCAGCATATTAATCCAGTATGAATCCAGTAAATATGTCGGGGAGTATGTTATCATGTCTAGTTGTCGTTGTTAGTCGATACTCATAGAATTGTATTATTTTGGGCTGGATTATACTGTATAGCTTCCCGTGACCACCCCAGGGTTAATAGTTAGCGTCGACTCGCCATCCAGGGCGAGATACGTCGCTCTACGGAGCGGCATGCCATCCATAAGGGACGAAGATGGGAATCTAGAGATCCTACGTATTTGTAGGTAGTTGTACCATACACCCGCCGGCGCTTACGCCCGGGGTGGGCATCGGATTCCTCCAGACTCAGGCACAGCTATAGTTAGGGCCAGGCAGGCTGATTACAGACCCATAGGATCGGCAGGACGCTTATAGCTGCTAGTTGACTCATATTGACTTTGGATAGGGGTATATAGATTGAGATGTGCTCTCGGGGGTTTATGGGGACTGGTGTGCAGTGATTGTACCTTCCGGCATGGGGTCAGGTAAGGTTTATGTTGCTTTAGTTACTGATGGTTTAGGCAATTAGGACGTCTCGTTTGTCAGGTATGACCCTACCCTTCTTATATGATTATGTTTAGTCGCTTATTCACTACTTCGGTCATCTTCGATTAAATGTCTTTCTTTACTTCAGTCCTTGTTAGTTCTATTTCTTACTTTTTAGTTGCCAAAGTTACTGCTTTACATACTCAGTACTATGGCTGGTACTGACGCCTCTTCTGGGGCGCTGCATTGCTGTAGGTACGGATAGACGAGACGGGTCCCTCGTAGTTCCCGGTCAGTTGTACAGAGCCGTCGGCTCCTTTCTTCCGGAACTTGTGTCATAGAAGGTATACTTCTTTTTGTTTGTACAATATGGGTAGGCCGGGGCCCTGTCCCGGCCATCTTGTGTTATCCTCCCTAGAGGCTTGTAGATTGAATTACTTCGCTTTGGTTAGATGATATCGGCATGGGGCCCATATGTATTTTAGACTATGTGTGTTGGCCGTGTAGGGTCCTGGTAGCTGTTGATTGGGTGGCTTTGTATCGTTCATAGTTCAATTTTAGCATCGACTTTTGCTTTCTAGTTAACTAGATATCATGGTAGCCTCGTCTGCTGGCCTTGGACTCCTTATAATTGTTTGTCTCACGGTTAGGTGTTTATTTGCATGGGTGACTATAGGCCTTGTCGGTCAGGGGTTGTATTTACAACCGCTATATAGCCCGTTGTTTTCTTGATTCTAGAGTTAGAGTCAGCCCTTCACCAGAAGTGCTTAGGCTCAGTCAGCTCAGCAGTTCAAGTCCTAGTAAGGCACCGGGTGTTAGTCATGCCTCCAAAGGTGGGCGTGACAAATCCAGACAAGATCACTAAATACAATAAATAATAAGGCAGATGCACTAGAAAATAAATAGAAGATACAACCCGACACTCGATTTCCATCAGACGGATAACCTGAAACTCAATGTAACTCAATTTTTTATGCATGTATACATAAGTAAAGTAGTTCAATTGGTACTTAGGCGGTGGTATATAATAGTATATGCCATATAAGGCTAGCCAATACTTGAGCCGAATACTATATAACTCTGTCATATATCTAATAGATATGACCTATAATATATAATCTTTATCATATAGGCTAATTGATACTTGGACCGATATATATATAATAATAGACAAATAGGGCCATTTTCATCCAGTAGATCGAGGTAAATGCATATGTCATGACATGAATGTGTCAAATTTACTAACTTAAGGACTTCTAACCTAACAATGATTACTACCCAACTTAAGTAAGGAACTCCAATAAGTTTGAACAAGATTCTGCAACTTTTAAGATCAAGAAAACAAAAGTTTTCACGGTCATCTGATTCTTCGAGTGAATATGTAGGACTTTTAGACTAGCTTGGGTTCTTTCTCACGTATATATTCTCAACGATAAGATAGGCTTTAAACAATTTCACATCGCTACAAAACATGGGTAGCTAACAACACAAGATATCTGAAATCAACAAAAAGAAAAACAACTACGATACTTTCAATCTTCCCAACAAAAACAACAATTCGAATGTGAAAATTTCACAAGTCATTACGAGTGCAAAGAACAATGTTGCTACGTACTTTCTACAGGAAGAATATAAGACTACACAACTTTAAGTCAATATCATCACGAGTATAGTTTACGATAATGACAATAACAAGCTCAATTCAAAAAATTGATACGATAACTTAGCATTTGTGGAGCTCGAAGAGAAGGGTATGCCCTTACATACCTCGAAAATGGTTCCCATACTCCATAAGCTTCCGAAATTCTTCTTTTTCTTCAACAACTACTACTACTACCCAGCCAACACAACTTATACAACCCACTATCCACGCCCAAATAATTTATAACAATAACAAAATTAGAAATACTTTCGTGCTCGTTAAGTTGTTCTTCAACAACTATGTAGAAACTCACATTTATGGTGGAGAGAAGTTTAGGAATCCTTGCCTTACACAATATAAACATTCTGTGGATTCCAAACTGTCCAAAGTGCTGCCTCTTTAATTATTCAACAATTAAATTCGAAATCGGTGGGACAAAATAGTTCTAGATGATCGATCTCCACAACTTTCTCAACTTGATTCTAGCTTGGATCCATCTTCCATGGATGATTCCTCTTTAATATCACCTTGAAACCCTAGGGAGAAGAGGGGAGAGACGCCCTTCTCACTTAGGAAAATATTTAGAATGTTTTTAAAAAATAGCACAAGGCAAATATATATCCTACCGTCTAGCCCTCTTTTGTAACATGCGACACTCTACCAAGTCCGCGTCTAACAGGCCAATCTTCCGACTCACTGCTATTTTCATTTTCATGCGATGTTTGTCTATGGCCTCCGATCTATTCACACACTTACAATACATGGTAGCCACAATTTATATTATGCAGCGTATACGTGAAGGACTAATCATCATGAAAGTATGGGCTATTATTTTCAATAAGTCATATAAAAGGAATACCTATGAAAGTTGAAGATACATAGTTAGAAGTCTAGAGTGGGAGATTGTTAGGATATATACTATTAACCATGCGTTAGATATAGTATTCTAACAATTGTCAAGGTTAAACATCTACGTGAGAGATTGTTAGGGTATATACTATTAATCATGCATTTAAACATAATATATTCTAATAATTGTGATGGTTAAAAGTCTAAGTGGGAGATTATTAGGATATTTATTGTTAACCATGAGATATATAATATTAGCCATGTATTTAGACATAGTATTTATTATATTAAATAACTAATTTTTTTAATTTTTTTATTTATTTTGGTTTTTTTTGTTTTTTAAAATTTTGTTAAATCACATAAATATTATGAGTACTAAATTTGTGTTCAGTTGAAAAGAACAACATTTTTGTTTGAAGACCAAAAATAGGGTATTGTTGACTTACTTAAAAGCAAAATAGTATACATATGTGATTGAATAGAATAAGAAAGCACCAAATCAGATTTATAAAAAAATAGATGAAAAGTTGTCGGCCCAACACTAAATTCCTCAAAAATAATTCTAAAAAATATACGGTTTGTAAATCTCAAAGTTTTAATTTTTGGCATCGCCGCCATTCATTCAATTGATTTTCTTCCATATGCTGGCTCTTTCTTGACATGCATTTCTGTCTTTATGCCCTGGACGTGGATACATTAAAATGTAAATTAGAGAATATAATAAGTTAATAAAAATATATTAATCACGGAACAAATATTTTCCGATAAAAGCGATTGTATTAGTCGCGATAAAATAAATATGGTGTAACAGGGCAAAATAAACATTGTTTAGCAAATAAATAAAGATAATTGAGAAATAATTAAATAGAAAAAGTAATTAAATACAGCTTGAAGACTTCACGGGCTCAAGAACTGTGAAGCTTGGTTACATCTACATCAACGGACCTCCATTACAACATCTAAATAAAATGACCAATTAAAATACGAAAGAGAAGACTAACCATCACACCAACGGGGACACACTTTGAACCCAAAAATATGTCATTGAGCTTTTTTTTTTAAAAGTAATGAGATGATTAATATACCACTTTCCATCGGAAAGTTTAGACGATGAAAGAACTAAATATTGAATAGACAACATATTAAGGTGGTATTAGCATACATTTAACAATAGATAGGAAGATTAAAGTAATTCCAAATTTAATTGATTACGATAAATGACATTAATTTTAGAAACATGAACCATCTTCATATTATTCATCTTTTACATTTATTATGTACTATCACTTTATTAATTTTTGAAATGTAAATTACATTTTAGTAGATGAATAGGTTTGAAGTAAATGGTAAATATGGTTGTTCAATTTTTTTTTATGGATGTTGGTCTTTTAACTTTAGACTTAGGTGCTTCTTATTTTTAGTATAATCATATTGTTATATAAATGAAAAGCCAAAAAGTGATAGATTACCATGAAAGTAATTAAAAAATATGATATATAAGCAAGTGTTCATGAAATATTGAATGACTAGTTTACCCCTCAATCTAAAACTATTCCTATAATATTATATATACTAAAAGCTAAATAATTACTTAAAAATAAATATTATTAGACCATTAAATATTTCATAATGAATTTATTTAGATGATGAAGAGTGAACCTATTTATTATTTGAAGGGTATATTAGTCTCTCAATATTTGGAGGTTATTTTAGTATTTTAACTTTTCATCTTTTGCCTTCACACTTATATAGGTAATATTATTATTATTATCTATTATTATTATTATTATTATTCTTAGTTGATGGTTGTTGTTGTTATAGTTTAAATTCCTACATAAAAAAAACTTTTTATTAAAAAATGTTAAATTATAAAATTTTATATTTATTATTATTTATTGTTTACATTTATTCTTATTCTTATTTTTGTTTTATGTTGTTGTTGTGTTGTATTATTATTATTATTATTATTATTATTATTATTATTATTATTATTATTATTATTATTATTATTATTATTATTATTATTATTATTATTATTATTTATTATTTATATTTTATTTATTTTTAATTTTTCTTTTTTGGCTTCTCACTTATATAGTAATAAATATATAATTATGATATGATATGATAAAATATTAATATTTAATTATGTATTTAATTAAATTTTAATTTAGTGAAGGGAAAAATGATAATCAACTTTTCACTTTTGGCTTCCCACTTATATAATAATATGATATGATGATGATTTTTGTATATTATTTTTATTTTATTTATTTATTTTCTTTATTTAGTGGGAGGGTTGAAATGGTAATGCAACTTTGAAGTTAGAAAATTTTCACTTTTATTATATTTTAATTTAATTTATTTTTATTGTTATTTATTTATTTTATTTAGTGGAGCTTGTTTAATGACATCACATTAGATGACATTAATTAAAATAAATAAAAATATTTTTAATTTTTTTAATTTTTTTAGAAAAAAAAATTAAAAAAAAAGAAAAAAGAAAAGCCAAGAATGGAGGCCTTAGAGGCATGCCACATCAGCATGCCTCTAAGTCTCCTATATATGTATATATATTGATTGTTTATTCAATTTCAGTACTGGTTGTATATCATATATTCATTTATTGATACATTTTGCTTATATAGTAGATGATTTAGTGTATAGTGTTTAGTTTATACATGCTCAATTAAATCATCGGTCCTTATAAGTATAAAGTATTTTCACAATCTAGATAGAAATTGAACAAGTCATCGCTATGATTGCAACACAAGATTAAATATAATTTATCTTGATTATGAGAACAGTGTTGTTCTAACTTCTTGTGCTAGTGCATTTTGTATGTATTGGATAGGACCAAGTACAGATAGGTGTTTTAGACTAATCGGCAAAAATATATTCTCTGAACTATTAAATGTGCTTATATTCTCAATCATGATATGACTATTATGAGTTGTATATATTAATTATTGTTTTGATTTATCAAAAGATGAGATATAAGAGATGGATCAATATGCTTAATAGATGGATGATAATAATATATATTGGTCAAATAATAAGTTAATTGATGAAATTCATTTCTCGGTATAAAGATTGATGATATGCATTTTTGAGAAGTTTATAAGTTTTCATTGTGTCAAATCTTGCAAGTGGATTTATGAATTTGACACCTGAAATAAGTTAAGTAATGCTCTAAGAAAATTAATCATTGAATTAAATTAAAATTGATGAATTTCCAATTTATTAATTAAATATCTATAATCTTAACATGAAAAATTACGTAAGTGTTTAATGAAAAATTTAGAAACAAATGGAGCGGGGAGTGCAATTAAGAATTTTAGTGGAAGAATTTGTAATTTATTCTTATGGTAAGAATAATTCAAATCAGATTTTCGAATTATTTTCAAAATAGAGTCTCAGTAATTACTTTTTATGGTCGTGCTGTGCCCATTTATAATTAGGAATCAGAAATTTAATTCTTGATAGAGAAGGAAAGAAACTCATTTTTGTTCAGGTTTCGAACAGAAAAAACATGACCTATATATAGGGTTCTTTCTAACCTAAAAAGAGATAGATTTTCGGATATTTTTCCAAGCAAGTATTGAAAGAACTGAAGTTCGACATGCCGAAAGTATTTCAGCATGTTTGTATGCTTCAAAACATAACACGTATGTATTTATCTATTATTCACGTAAGCAGTATATTTCTGAAATACTTTGTTTGTGCATATGCTTTCCAACACTAAAATATTAAGAATTTAAAAAGGTAAAAACATATTCTATTCTTAAGAATGCCATGTGGATAGAAAAATCTCTAGATGAGATCATTCTATGTAAAGGATATCAAATAAATAAGTTTAATGAGTTAATTGAGATTATGAATAATTTAAGTGTGTAATTAACAATAACCTAAAGAAAACGACTACTTAGCCTATGGGATAGACATGTGACCTTTTATTGGTTTAGCGCGTTAAGTAAGAAAACGTCTGTTCCGAAATCTCAGCCGGTCCATTGCTTCTCTGTATTGTTGTTTAAGCAATTAACGAATTATTATTTCATTTATGTTGATTTGATTTTTATTCATTACTTATTTCATTTATGTTGATTTGATTTTATTCATTACTTATTTCTTTCTATATTTGCTTGTTGGTTCCTTACTAATTCATGTATTTGGTACTTCAGCAGTGACAATCTATATTCCATAGAGCAATATTGAAACGGTGGCAGTTTTATACTAGGTGAATCCTTTTGTTTTCCAAATATTGAGCATTTTGAAGAAATAAGATGGATTCATCATTACAGAGAAAAGAGAAGGCAGGATTGAGATGGAGAGAATGGCTAGAAGGATGGTACCGCTTGACGTATGAAACACTCTTTCAGAAAATCAATGCTAGGCATTTGCAGGACCCTTTGCATTTGCCTCCTCTCAATGGCCTACATTGCATTGTCACAGGAGCCACTAGCGGCATTGGACTTGAAATTGCTAGGCAATTGGCTGAGTCAGGGGCACATATTGTCATGGCTGTGAGAAACACAAATCTTGCTCATCAACTCATCCAGAAATGGCAAAGAAATGAAACTGACTCGAGGCCCTTAACCATCGATGTCTTGGAGCTTGATCTCTTCTATCTCAAATCGGTTGTAAAATTTGCACAAGAATGGAATTCAAGATCAAAACCACTGCATGTTCTCATCAACAATGCTGGAATCTATTCCATAGGACAGCCACAAAAATTTTCCAAAGACGGGTACGAAACACATCTACAAGTGAACCATCTTGTCCCCTGCATTATCTTCTGCTCTTGCCTTCCCTGAAAAGAGGCTCTCCCAGCAGGAGTATCAATGTGAATTCCCTTATGCATGTAATTGGCTTTGTTGATACTCAAGATATGAATTTTTTAACCAAGAAGAATAAATTTGCTAGTAGAAAGGCTTACTCAAGTAGTAAGCTGGCGCAATTGATGTTTAGCAGTATGCTTCAAAAAAACCTGCCTGCTGATACTAATATTCATGTGTTGTGCATAGAGCCAGGAGCTGTACGCACAAATGTTACAAGGGATCTTCCAAGATTTTATGAATATTTTTATCAATAATGTTCTTTCATGTTTGATGCTCCAACAGGGCTCAAGTGCAATCGCTGCGTACTAATGCTGATATCTTGAAATATTGTGGTAAGTTGAAAGCAGAAGAATGGCCTGTTTGTGCCTTCATTGGTTGCCATTGTAGAACGACGAAACCTAGCAAAGAAGCATATAATGTGGCAACTTCTCATCAAGTATGGGAGAAGACATTGGAAATGGTTGGGCTTCCTACAGATGTTGTTGACATGATTCTTCAAGGTAAAGAAATTCATTGCCACTATGCACACGGGCTAACAGAGATCATTAAGCGCATAGTGAAGAAACATATGGAATTTGTTTTATCCTATTGCACAGTATAAATTTTAGACAAACGAATTCAATTGAACTCCCTTTATTTCTTGGCACTTCGGAGTTGTAGTAAGGCCCGTGCTAAGAAATTATGACTTTGTCAAAAGAAACGTATGGATGATCTGTATTATTTTGCCTGTGTTTTAGCCATAAATATTCAAAATTCTTCTAAACTAAACATGCAATGGTTTTTCTTATGGAAGAAACAATTCCTTATGAGATGTAACTTTTATGGACATTCGGTGGTTTGTTTATACAACATAAAATATGGTACTAACATGGAAAGGTTAAAACTTTTTCACCTAAACCATAGGTAAACAAAGTACACAAGTATATTCCTGTATGAATTTGGTTATTGGTGTAGCATAAAGGGCAAAGCCATGGCTAACTTTTGGAGGCGGATAGAGCCCATATTCAGTGAGTTTAAGCGAATTCAATATTTTCAATACGAACATATATGTGTGCAGAAAACCACTAAAATTTCAAGATATTTGGACCCATAATTTCAATAAATTCAGTGCTAAAAACATTAAAAATTGAAGCGGCAGATATAATGCATTTGGGAAGTGAACTTACTTTGTGGGGATGGATACTCAAGTCCGAGAGAATTTTGCAAGAATTTCGATCACATCAACGCAGTAAGTAAAGGCATGCATTATTTCGGATTAAATCTACAAATCAAATTTTCTTTTATATAAAGAAACCAACTAGCATTATATTAAATCATAATCGAAATCTTTTGATTATGATAGCCTGTGAAACTTATTTTGTTGGCTTGTTGTGTTATGTTTTTATAGGATACTAGGAATATTTGGTTATATATGATTAAATATGTATTGCTATCTTATCAATGATGTTCATTATTTCAATCATGTGTATTGAATTTAAACAAAAGATTAAGAGATTTGGACATTATTGCTTCTCATTCTTTATAATTTTTTTTGTTATTTAAATATAGCTATTCGATTATATTAGATTTGCAATTTACGTAATAAAATAATAAAAGAAACTAGCCAAAAGCAAAAATTTATTTTGATTCGGATTGAATTGTATTTTTCAAAATCCAATAATATATAACCAAATTGAAAAATCAAATGCAGATAAGTAGGCCCTCAACATATAGAGTGTGTAGGCTCTAACAAGTACATACGTCCGAGGGCGACGTCAAGCAGGGATAAGAGAGTTCATTCGAACTTTCTACGATAGAAAATTACACTATTTATATTATATTGTTAATTATTTTTTAAAAATATTTGTTAGTTTTTAATTATGTGTTTGTTTATGAATTCATGTATATGAGAAGATTTATTTTGAACTATAGTGAAAATCCTGATTCAACAACTCTTCGTACGCAGTCCTAAATTGGCATAAGTTTTAGCTGAACCAGTTATATAGGCATTTTAGAATATGTAAAACACTGGCATTCACAACAGTTGGCTGGAGAAGTGGTCTAGAGAACCAGCATTATATTGGATTGATCACTACCAAATCAACTGCTTGCCTCTTCCCATAACAATACCAATTTTACAAAAAATTTAAGTTATATCCATTAGACTAGTAAAGTTAGAGCTGCAATTTAATTTGAGATTTAAGTCAGGTACATCAATAATGAAAATATTTATTTTATATTGTTAATATAGTTTAACTTATAGCAGATACATATATATAACTTATTATATTTTTTGAGATTACCAATTAATAATTACTAATTATAAAAGGCTATATGAAACTACTTTTTAACTTAACGACATAATTGTGTAAATATTTTAAAGATAATACAATATTTATTGAAAATTATTATCATAAATAACATCACTTTACGGTTGGTTCAAATAACAAGTTTAATTCCAATTACAGCCAATTTTAGGTGTTAAAAATAGATTGACCCACAAATTAAGAGATTTGTTTGACTCCTTGTTAATCTATTCTCCTTTCTCTCTTCACAACCGGCCAGTTGAGGCTGAATAGAGGAACGTAAAATAAGGTGGGTTGATGTAGCCCAAATTACACATCGCAATTGAGATATAAGCGGTCGATTGTCAAATATAGAATCCAACAAATGTTGAGGTCGATCCCACAGGGAATATGGTAAGAACTTAAGTTAATACGAATAACTATTACTATTGATTTACTTATTTCCAAAGGGGGAAAAATATAGAATAATGACAAAAGTAAAATTAATGAATTCTTGTATCAACTTTGGTTTGTATTCAATTTACGACTAGACTGGGATTGTGTTCCCCAAGATTTCAAACCAAAAATAGGCTTATACACTAGTGAGCTATTCTGGTGTTTAACATGCAATATTAGCAAGTTAACTTCACCTAAATGGTTGGCCCCTATCTAGATGATTTTCACCACGCAACTTGATACGTATACGGGTGTACTTTGAACGACCCATACCCTTAATATCAGATTGGCTATCCACAGGACAAGTTCAAGCTATTAGATAAGGGTTGATAGCCTCAAATCTCCGTTGTTAATCCTTTTCCCATTCGTACCTCCTTGATCCGGTAAAGTAATAATAAGGCAGAAGTCTAACGTTTGGCCGTCAGAATCAATCAAAACGAAGGGAAAAACAATACATGCATAAACCCGTTCAAGAATCACTAAGTATTTTTATCTATATGTGTTATTCCATCTTGGTTCCCACAAACCTAGTTTATGGGATTAGCTACTCATGTTTGTGTTATGACAATCACAAAATAGAAAATAATTCATAATTGCAACTTGCAAATTATTAGAATAAAAAACCACGTAGATCGAATAAAACTCCAATGTTGCTTTCGTTTCTTGAATCAAGAACAAGTGCCTAAAATTCTCTCAAGAATCGCCTCAAAAATCGTTCCGGATCCTCCCAAAAATCCTCTCCTAAATAAACCTAAATTGGGTATTTATAATTTCAAGAATCCTTTTCCCTAAATAAAATTGAAAACGGTCAGCGGTGGGCTAGGTGACGGTTCGTTAGGCCATACAGAGTCGTTCCTTATTTTCATTAGTAGATCCTACGACATCACACCCAGTTATGGCAACGGTTCACCTAATGACTCATCGTGCCTGAGCACGAGTCGTTAGGTCCCTCATAAGATTGACTCCTTCAAAAAATCCATTGCACTTCACGGATGGTTCAAGTGGCCTGCCAACAAGTTGTTCCTTCATGTGACGACTCGTAATCTGCATTCGTCAACTTCACTTAGCCACTTTTTGGAATTTTCTCTTCGATTCCAACGATTGGCCTCACGACTCGTTATCAAAATTAACGATTTGTTCCTACAACTTTTCAAGTACACACATAACACTTCTTCCAAACTCCACCTTTTGCCCACGCCTTAAACATTAGGTCGTGCCTCTTCCAATGACTCGTTAAGTTCCTGGCGGTCACCTTTTCGGTTATTTTCCCAGCATCAATTCAACCAATTCCTCCCGAACCTGTTTTCCTGCAAGTTAAGCACAAAACACATCATACCCATATAAACATACCTGGAATGTACATAATTTCTTGGTTTTAAGCGTCGAAACTGTCGTAAAATCACGGCACATCAACACCCTCAACTTAGAACTTTTGCATGTCCTCGGGCAAAATAAAACAAAACAAAACAAACTAAACTACTTCGATGTACTATTCGGAAGAAATCTAGGAAATTTATAACAATCATTTTTATACATCAAAATCAAATTTTCTAACCCCTCCCTCATCTTATCAACTCAAAAACACTATGCATGGCACAAAATTTTCAACCATAACACAGAGAAATCGAAACATGGCAAATATTGTCACACTGCAGCCACGCACATCTATAACATTGCCCCATACAATTTGCGGATGATTTTGTTGACCAAGTGCTCTCACCTCAAAGAAGTCCCCACGCTCACACATGTGTGTATGATTATCTCAATATATTTTCTCTTGGGACTAGGTAAGATCCAGTCACTCTCTGAGAATTCGAATTGTGTGCATACAATACCATAGGCTTGCCTTTACTTTCAATACTTTGATTTTCGGACAAGTAGCTAGGATCACTATAGGACTTTCTAGGCTTGTAACGTAGGCTCGGGCTTGGGTATGGTACATATGGATTTGAAATGGCTAAACCCTCCTTAGCACTCGCCTTTTGACTCCACTTTTCACCTTTATTTCTATTTTCTCCTTTTTTCCTTTTTGTCTTTTCTTTCATTTGCTTTAGACACTACGGATGGGTTTCTTTTATTCCAACACTTATTGATGTCACATTGTTTTACTTTTCTTTTCTTTCTTTTGACAATAATTTCTATTTTTTCATCATGCATACCACACCCGCTCTTTCCTTCACCTGCATTACCCAACTTTATTTTCACCTGACTCTTCTTACTCTCCCCTATCATAGCCACCCCCTCGTAATGATTTGCACAGGTTGAGAGTTCCTAATCATCAAGGAAGTACCAGGCCAAAACAGGTTTCATTCATAATAAAATCAGGTAGGTGAATTGGTGTAAACGAAAAGAAAGGTCAATTTAAGCTCAAACATTTGGATCAAGGGATTTTTATTTTTTTTGTTTTTAATTTTAATAGTTTTATAAAAATGTTAATAAAATAAATAACGGCCTATGATCCTTTCTAGTTTCTTATCCTTTATCTCGTGTTGACCGGGAAAGTTCTAGATTGACACACACAATCGAATTCAGCTATTAAACCTCACTTCACACATAGCATAGGTCAACATCATCACTTCTACCCCAATCGCTAGTTCAGGTATAGCCATACAATGGTAAACAAGTTCATAGTTCCAATTCCATACAAAGATTCACAAAGGTCATACTCGTCAACTTTCACATACATATATACAAAATTTTCGGAGGGTTATCAAATCATCAAATATCCAAATATCAAACAATTTCAGCTCTTGACTTCTTTCAATTTTCCTACTTTCTTCCAATTGACACAAAACACAAAAACACAAATAAAATCCTAAACATGCCGGTTCTGGAGTATGGAACACTGGGGAAAATATATCGGCAGAAAAAACCCTCGGGTTATATTAACATCACGCCCCGCCTTGTAGGAGGCGCATGACTGGTGCCCCACTAGTGCCCTACTAAGACCTGGACTCTTGGACTACTGAGCTAAGCACTTCTGGTGCAGGGCTGGCTCCTAGCTCTGGGTTCATGGGACCGACGGAGCTATATAAGAGCTATAAATACAGCCTCCCAGGCCGACTAGACTGCTAGCCTTTGTAAGACAACAACGTATAACGAGAACAACGGTAGTATAAAGGAACCTATGTGTCGGACGACAAGGCACCATGCTGACTAATTTCACAGAAACGCTGAATCAAATGCTAAACTACTGCGCGACCTACAAGGTCACCAACTGAGAACTGAACAAGGCCCAACACGTATGACGCCAAAAAACTAAAACATACACGGCCTCCCTGCAATAGGTACAACTAACCAGGGAACTATATACAATTTGCAAGCCTCTAAGAATACTGATAAGATGGTCGGAATAGGGCCCCGACCTACCCGTATTGTACAACAAAAGAAAAGGAATAAACCTATAGCTATCAAGCTCCAGATGACAGGGTTGATGACTCGTGTCTTATTTGGATCACGAGGGATCGGCTCTCGTGTAATTACTGCGAGGCAAGTAATGCGGCGCCCCAAACGGGCGCCGGTACCACTTGGTACAGATGCAAAGCAATAACTAAACATAACTGAAAATAGATAGTAATACTGATAGTTACTGAATAGCAGATGGCTAAGACTGTGCAGGTAGCGGGAATCTAAACTAAGCTTAAGCGCTCTTGGAGAAGGTGAGAATCATGCACATCGTGCGGCGTCTGCTATATATCAATTTAATAAATAACACATATAGCATACAAGTACTATACAGGCCCCATAAGCTTGGAAGGTACCAATCCAACATGCAATCTATACCCCTACCCAGTCGCCATCCAAAAATAACAATTCCTCCACTCATCTAGTAACTATGAGCATTCCATATTTACACAGGTATACAACTTGGGCTCACGGGCCCCCGACTATAACTGTATTTGGTGGGAGGACTCATATGTAATATGAGATGCGTGATGCATGTCATGTCTTGTGCCCTAGGCGCAAGCTCGATAGGGGTATGCTATAGTAACACGATCAGCCTGCTATGAGATACGGCATCCCATCTTAGTCCTACGGCGTACGACATGCCATTCCTTGGGTGACGTATCCTCACCCTCGGCGGGCGAGTCGACACGGCTATTAATCCTAGGGCGGCAAGGAAGCTCTAAGAGGTGCCCAACATAGAAAAATCAGGTCTCTACAAACAATAATCGCCATAACATATATATTAAATCTGATATCTTGTCCATGTTTGATATTCTATTACGAATCCCTTGCTAAGTATACGAATCGTCTTGAGTTATCTTAGTGCGGAATAATATCTTGTTGTGATACTAATTTACTGACTTTTATTCTAGATATGACATAGTATTCAAGCATGCTTACTGAATTCACACTGGGCATAATACTCGGCTTTGAAACGTTCTTCTGTAATTTATTCTATTTTACTATACTAAGTACTATCTTCTTAGAAGAAACCGACTTTACATACCTCGTTGCCGACTTCTTGACTAGCGGCGTAACTCGGCCAATATCAGCTATTTCTTCCTTTGCATTCATATTCATAGCATAAAATAAAATAAATTCCTTAATATTCTAGATGAAATATTATTTTGAATATATATACTGCCCAAACTTTGACTTATCAAAAAATAGCCGAAGAACTCGCTATTTCTCGGAAGTCGAGAAGGGAGAAATACTAACTTTAGGGCTAGGAGTATATTGACACTAATTTGGAGAAATTCCACTTACTAAGCTCGGTAGTGACGTTCTCCGGCCGAATTTCACGAAACTAACTCTGTAGGAATGCTCACGTAGCTTTATGCCCGTTGCGAAGTTAATTTGAGTTTGGACGCATTTAACAGCGTAAGCAGGAAGGAATTTTAATGGAAACCTTCGTCCTCTCTGTTTCTTTACCGTTCTCTGGTTTACTCACTTGAAATATTGATAATTATCACTTAAAAACCAAAGTGGGACTTATATACTTGGGGCCTTTAAGTCGCATTTGTCGAATGCGATTTATAAGTCGCATTTGCTTCGGACACTCCGACTTGGCGCTTGTCTGGTCTCTCCCAGGCCCTTTTCTAGCACGTATGGCATTCCTAAAACTCTTCACCAACATACGAATAGGTCATCTAAATGTCAAAAATTTACAGTGTAACATATTTCGCAAAATAGAAATGTCGCAGGAGTATCCTTCCTCACCCCCATCAAGAAAGCATGCGTCGTCCTCGACATATATATACCAAACAAGAACTAAGGAAATAGGAATATACCTGTCCGACCTAGGTGTCAGCTACCTGGCCGGTGGAGGGTGTAGTTATGCCTCAATGTCATCTCCCAAATTTACCGACTTGAGCGTCGCATTCTCAGACCCTACGAGCTCGTGCCTTCCTCCACGAACTCTCGCTGCCTCCGTCTCGGCTCTTTGTCGAGCCTTCTCTCTTGATTCGTGCAGCGCTCTCTCCATATCACTCCGCTCCCAGTTTTTGTTGACGGAGCAGAGAAACATCATCATCAAAACTTGCCTCCTCATGAGGCCTCTTCCACTTGTCATGTGCCATCGGCTCTCCAGTGATGAAATCAAAAATGGGTGGCAATTGTTCTTCAAACTCATCATCTATCACGGGAGTACCGGTGGAGTACTGCAGCTACCTATTGTGCGGCCAAGTCCCTTTGCTTGGATCATGGTGCTCCAGGCTCTGAGTACCATCTCGATAGCTTTCCAGGCACTTACATGCTTGTGCAAGGCACTCATCCATTCTCCTCTCAAGCATCCGATTGCCCATGCACCGAACACAAACCTGTCCAACTCCTTTGACACCCACAGCAACCTGCTCCATCAAGACTTTGAACTGTAGAGCCATGTGTGCCTGCTACTTCTCAACCTTAGCTAGCCGCCTAGCCATATCAACCAAAAATTCACGTGAAATGTTGACTAGACAGTTTGTGGTGGCTCGTGGAGGTTCAACTAATGGTCGGATCTTTAGCTGTGGCAAATGATGACTGGGGAACATCGGCGGTGTGGAAAGCTATCAGCTTGCATCTGTAGCCTCAGCCTGGCTACTTGTATCTCTTCCCTCGTGAAGCAGCCGCTAACTCGGTGAAGCGTGCTTTACATCGGTCGCATCCCGACGCAAATTCCTTTGCTGATATGGTCGTTCCAGCGGATGCAGCTTCCTGAGTACTTGCCCTCGATGTTTGTGTTTGTATCATCTCGAATCTGCCCGATATCGGTAATCTTCTAGACTACCACTCTCTGGTCAGTTGATGGAAACTCTGGCACTTGGGATACGACAAAGTCTATCAATCAAACGGGGAAGGGAATCATCGTACACCATTGTTTATAGCCCGTGCTTTCGAATCTCCTCAGCAATGAATCCCATTGAAGTGATTGCATACCCATAATATGCTGGCTATCGAGTGTTGCTCTGTCGGATGAGTATATTGTCATTACTTGTTGGTACGGCCTATTCCTCACCAATGACCACCAAAATTTCACACGAAAGTTCAAAGTGGCCTTCTTATCTACGACTTCTGTACCATGCAATCATTCAACTAGCGGACCCTTAGTGGCAATGATACGAGAGAGCCAAGTGTACCTTTGTATCGCTCCATGCTACTTTCCCAGTTTTGACTTTCCTCATCTCGAGATAACACAGTGATCAAACTCTGTCGTGTTCACCGAAGCATGGTAAAGCTGGCCTATCTAGCATTTAATCGTCTCCTCGAATCTCCATTGAAGTCTCCTTTTTTTAACACTTGATTCAATCGGGCCTCACCAATCTGGCCTCCGAGTACCAACTTATTTGCAAAGTGGCTGCACTTATGCTGCATAAAACTCTCGGACTAGGCATAGGCTGTAACTACTGATGGCAGTCAACCACCCGAACTTATATTTTCAAATACTACTTGTAGCTCGAGGGAGATCTTTCAACCGGTAGTGACCAACCTTGGCTCCTTGTATATGCTCCTCTTTGGATTGCCTTTGTCATTAGAGTGATATCACGATTATATATAGCCCCCATGCCATGGACACACCATCTCCTCACATTTCTCGATTTCTCATTTGATGTTCCCGATGTCTCAGTCATCTCATTGTCAAGAGTCCCCTCGCGGAGCATGTGATTCATCAACTGTCTCTATATTGTGACCGGGTGTGGGAGCCTCGGGAACAAGTGCAGCGGCAACCCTAGCGCTTTCATTAGTGCGGCTGGGTGGATCTCTTGCAAGTGGAGTGGGAGTATCGACCAGGGCTGCCAGAATTTAATTTGTTGAGCCCTGGCCTGGTCGTCCTCCTCGCTCGTTGCTCCTCCGATACTTCATATTCCTCCATGGATCCACTCGACTCTTCGAGGAGGAGGGATGAATCATCTTGCAGCCTTCGGTATGATGGTTGTGCTCAGTACCTGCTTTTTGGTTTTGACCCTTTATTTGGTGTACCTCGTGGAGCCATTATACCTTTGGAAACAATGTTAGTACACAAGATGAGATGAAACGAGAAAACATTTATAAGTTGGTGCCCAGTGGTCTTTGACGGGTGACTAAACGATCGTTACTAGAGGCAGCCGAGTCGTTGGGTCACTCGTTAAATCCTTGCCTCGGCCGGTTAATTTTCCCACTCAGAAGAGCTGCATAGCGAGTCGTTTGGTGACCCAACGACTCGTGATGTAACTTGTGCTCAAGTTCCTGTTCATATTCCTTTTCTTTTCAGTTTCAATCCCACAAACACAAAAACTTAATCAAAAATCAACCGGGTGACACAATTGAAATTCCAATGTTTAACTCTTCCTAGGGTTTATCTACATCGGGGGCATATATAAACACGATATAAATCGAGAAGTAAATTCAAGCTCATTGACACATGGGTCTTCAATTTCTAGATTAATTTGCAATGACATTAGAATTTTCATGGGGAAGATTACTTCAATTTGATTCATCGGAGATGGAGTGCAATAGCAGTTGTGAGTGTGCTTCAGTAATATGTGTGCAATGGTGAAGATGCTTGTCGATGAGGTTTTAGTGAAGAAGAAGAAGAATTTAGAAGAAGAGGGGAAGTTTAAGTTCAACGGGGAGATGGATATTTTAATTTAAAATTTACCCAATTCTAGTTGTGGGTCGAGTTAGGTTAGCTTACCTAGGACCTAACGACTCAAATAATGACTTGTGGTGTTACCCAATGAGTCATTGCACAGTCGTGGTCCTTGGCTATTGTAGCTTTAAGGTCGGGTAGCAACGACTTGTTTGGTTTCCCAATGATTTGTTGAGTGAACCGTTATCACCTATTTTCTTTAAGTTCAAACTTTGAGCCATTGTACGATGTGTTGCACCCCATAAGTTTCTAACATTTAGTCGGCTATTCGTATGTTGGTTGAGAGTTTTAGAGTGCCATACGTACGAGGGAGAGGGCTGGGGAAGGCTGAGCGAGTTCCAAGTTGGGATTTAGCGAAAGGAGGCCGAACAAGCTGCCCAAAGGGAAAAGTGGCACGGAGCCTGGTCCTCCGCGTTAGCCAACGTGGCACGAGATCTAAAGCGACGTGTTATTATGCCCACGTTGCCTTGCATCTGCTTCAAGTATATATAGGCCTCACCCTTAGTTCTTGATATTTTCATATACCTTTCGACCAGCAGAGTTGAGAGACGAAGGAAACATTTGCTTTTCGTCCCGATCACGCCGCTAAACACCATCCAGAATTCAAATTAACTTTGGGTATCAGTATAAGGCTGCGGGGAGCATTTCTCTGAGTTAGTTTACCCGTAGAAATTCGCCCGAATCGTCATCTCGCCGAGCCAAAGTTGTTGGAATTATTCCAAACTAGTGTTAATATGATCCCAAGCTTAAAGTAAGAATTTCACATTCTATATTTTCGAGAAATTATGAGTTTTTGATCGTCTTTGATAAGTTGAAGTATTGTCAGTATATATATATAAGTTATCGTTTTCTTAAAATATAGTAATGAAGTTAGCCCTATTCTTGCGTTAATATGATTACGGTTGGGAAGAACAGCTGAATACCAGCCGAACCTCACACGGTTAATTGTGGCAACCAATGAAGGTATGTTAAGGTATTCTCTTTCGGCAAGTTAGTTTCTTCAGCATAGTAATCCGGTATAGAATCCCGGTAAAGTATATTAGGAGTATGTTATCATGTTGAATTGTTGACTATCGGTTAGACTTGTAATTGTATTATTTTGGGTTGGATTACTGTATAGCTTCCGTGACCTCCCAGGTTAATAAACTGTGTCGACTCATCAGCCGAGGCGAGGATGCGTCGCTCTAGGAGCGGCATGCCATCCTGGGGACGAAGATGGGGAGCCAGATCCTCATATTTTCCGTGGTTGGCCTTATACACATCCCGCCGAGCACTTACGCACAGTGTAGATATCAGAGTCCTCCAGGACTCAGGTACAACTATAGTCGGGGGTCGCGGACGATTGTAGACCCAGGATCGGCAGGATGCTTATAGCTGCTAGTTGATTCATATTGACCTAGATAGGGGTATATAGATTGAGGTGTACTCACTAGGGCTAATGGGGGCCCGGTGGGTTGTCTGTCTTGCGATTGTACCTTAGGCTTATGGGGCTTGAGATAAGGTTTATATTTCTTTAGTTCTTTGATAGTTAGGCAGTAGGATGCCTCATTTGTCAGGTATGACCCCTACCCTCCTTATCACGGTTATGTTGGTCTGATTTCACTACTTCAGTCATTTTTCAGTCCGTCTCCTTTACTTGATTATTGTCAGTTTATTTCCTTGCTTTGATTATTTAAATTCTTGCCCCATACTCGGTACACCGTGATGCGACGCCCTCTTACAGTGTTGCGTACTTACTGCAGTGCATAGACGGAGCGGGTCCCTCATAGTTCCAGTCAGCTGCAGGCCATCAGCTCCTTTCTTCCGGAGCTTGGGTGATAGAGGTTTACTTGCTTTTTGTTTGTACAGTATGGGTAGGCCGGGGCCTGTCCCAGCCATTTATTACTCCTAGAGGCTTGCGAGATTATTTTACTTCCACGTGGTTAGATGATATCGTAGTGTGGGGGCCATATGTTTTCTAGACTATGTGTGTTGTCCGTGTGGGGCTATTTAGCCTGTTGATTGATGACCTTGTTGGTCATAGCTCAGTTTAATTATCTGATTTTACCCTATAGTTATATCTAGATATCATGGAGGCCTTGTCGGCCGCTGGGACTCCCTATGTTTCTTGTCTCTAGTTAGGCATTTATTTTCACGGTGGCTATAGGCCTTGTAGGCCAAGGAGTTGTATTTTACAGCCACTATATAGCCCGTTGTTTTCTTGATTCTAGAGTTAGAGCCAGCCATGCACCAGGAGGTGCTTAGGCTCGATTGCTCGGTAGTGCGGGTCCTAGTAGGGCACCCGGTGCAGAGTACGTGCTTCCCAAGGTGGGACGTGACAGATGGGGGGACCTAACGATTCGTTCCTTGGAGAAACGACTTGTGAAGTCACCCGTTTCTCCCCCTGTTTAGGTAGTTCTCTTCACAGGTGGCTAAACGAGTCGTCAAGTCAGACGACGACTCGTTTTCTGTGATTTTCTGCACCCGAAGGCGAAGTTCCTATTTTTTGGTTCCAACTTTAGATTTTCCATCTTATTCCTGCTTGCCCATCAACAAATTTTAACACTAATCTTTTCTCATATTTATAACTTGGGTTGCCTCCCAAGAAACGCTTGATTTAACTCGCGGCACGACGTAGGTGTTTTGGCTACTAGACTTTACCAAAGCACCTCCATGGAGTGCCTCCATGCAACGCCTAATTAACATCGCGGCACAACACAACTCTCTTGACTACTCGGAATTCGTCAAAATTCATCTCCTTCCTCCCTTTGTGAGACTACGGCCCGAATTCCTTTGCATTTCATTTTCATGGTCCGGCTAATGTTGAAAGTGACCTCATCTTTGTTCAGCAAATTTCATCTTGCTTCTACATCCAATTAGGGCCCTACCTATTGCAAAGATAATTACGCCCAAAAATAATGGGGAACTGGAATCGACTTGGAGTCCAAAATCACAAAGTCTTCTGGAAATATAAATTTGTCTACTTTAACAAGTACATCAAATAGGATCCCCACCGGGTTTTTAACCGTTCTATCAGCCATTAGTAGCTGCATCGAAGTCGATGTGGGGGTTCCCAAGCCCTAACTTTTTAAATACTGTTAGCGGCATCGAGATTTATGCTAACTCCCCAGTCACAAAGCTCCCTTGAAAACTCAGCATAACCTCCCAAGTGGGTGCAGGTATGATAGCCGCACTGGGTCTTCCCTTCCTTCCATTCTAGGACCACAGCCGGTGATGGAACCGCGGTAAGTAGGGGTGGGCATTTAGTTTCAGTTTCAATTTTTAAATTTTGGTTTCGATTTTTTTTCGGTTTTCAATTTTTTTCATGATCATACCGAACACCGAATCAAACTAATTGGTTCGGTTCGGTTTTTTCAAAATTCGATTGATTCGGTTGGTTTTCTAATTCGGTTTTTTTCGGTTATTGGCTAATTAATGGGCTCATTTTTTAACTTACAAAAAGAGCTACTTTTTAATTAAAAATGAGTTGTTTTATCTTTTAAATTCAAAATAAATAAAAAAATTAAAAAAATTAAAAAAATTTAATTCAACTAAGCTTAATTTTAACTTTTTAAATAAAGAAAATGGCGGATCAATTGATTCCCATTTAGTAGTACATACATAACATTGAATTTTTGATAATAGAATTTTCTCATATGCTTAATATCCTTATAACAAAACCAATAAATAGTTAAGGGTCTTTTAAGATTTCAATAATCTATGGTACCTAATTTCTTGTTAAATAAATATTATATATTTCATTTTTCTTTCAAAGCATATTAATAATAGTAAGAATTTTCTTAACATGCTAAAACTATTATAAATTTGTTATTTGTAAAAAAAACTTAAGCAATTGTATCAATTATATAAATAATTCTCTAAATGGACTTTGAGATTTGGGTTGGGTGTAGTATTTTATTTTTGAAATTAAGTTATAATTATTATTTTAAATGTAAAATTTCAGTTGAAAAAATATTATAATTGAAATATTTTAAAAAACTAAAATTATAAACATATAATTTAAATTGAAATTTAAAAAAAAACCGAAACTGAACCGAAAAAGCAAGCAACCAGAAAAACAACCGAAACCGAAAAAACCCGAATTAGTTCGGTTGGTTCGGTTTTTCAGGCCCACAGGAGCCTATGCCCACCCTACGCAGTGAATAATAGATATCAACGAGTTTCAAAACTTACTGGTCCTTTTTCTGGTGACGAGGTCCTTCATAAATTTGGCATATCCGTTTGCTCAAGTGCCTCAACCAATGGGATATTCACCGACAAGCTGCTTGAAGCGCAGAGATAAACTTTTGATATTTTCCATCTTCAGCTTTCTTCTTCAAGCGTTGGGGGTAAGGAGGAGGAGCTCTTAAGTTGTTGTGAGTTTTGCTGTGCCTCCTTCTCCCTTCCCTTGGGCATCTCCTTGCTCTTTGCACTACTCGGAGAAGTCCTACACTTCGAGTCCCAGGCAAGTTGGGTTTTCAAAATTCGCTACATCATCATCATTTATCAACGCGGTTTCTCCTGACTCCTTGAATTTACAGCAGACCTAGGAGGATCAACTATGGCCTTCCCACTCCTAGTAGTGACTGCCATGCAATGATTTCTGTTTTAGTTTTGCAACTGTATTCTTTGGGGAAAGAGTGCCTTTGTCTTCAGTTCACTGCAACGAGACATCGACTCATACGCTTCTCAATTTGCCTGATTTCCACGGCATGTGACTCCACCTTTTGATTTAAGCCAGAAATATCAGCGCGGAGCTCCTTAAAGTGGTTGTCTATTGCCTCCATCTGCTTGAGCACTTTGGAAAGAATATCTTCGACCCTTGAGCAGCTCGACTCTTGCTCTCGGTTTCATGGAGGAACCTCTGAGACCAGCGCCTACCATTTTGAAGTCCTCATGCTTTTTCCAGTCCACATTGTCTCGTGGCCCGGTTGAAATTATTATCCTTGTAGAAGTTTCGACCTTGGTTCCTTAACCTTGACGCCAAGAGTATTGGCTATACCCTTAGGTGTTGGTCCGGAAACCCATCCTCTAATCATTCAGATAATTATCTTCCTCTTCGGCTCCCGGATTATAGCCTCCATCGTTTCTCGGGGCCTTACCATGAGAGCCACAACATTTACTTTTTCTTCTCCAACTCCCATTAAGTGCTTGGCAAGAAACCCTATGGTGGTCTTTATCTACGCAATATCCTGGTCACGCTCTTCATCTCTTCTTCGTTGTTCGCGAGACATACCAACCATATAGAACCGGCGGAACCTCCCGACTCTAGTGTGCTAGCTCGGTTGGTTTTGGTGATCCTGTCCAATAGCTCCGCAACCTCTGCATAAGTATGACTCATAAAGGCTCTCACGAGGCGGTATCAACAACGCCTTGGTGTTGGCATTCGAGGACGACAAAGATCTCCAATAATGTATCATCGAAATCCTTGTGGTTTGGCACCCTTTTGAGCTTTTTGTTGAAACGCAACCAGGTATCGTAGAGTGCCTCAGAATTTAGCTAACCGAAGTTATAAATATCATCCTTCAAATGCAATGCTTTGGATGGAAGGAAGAACCTTTCAAGAAAAGATCTCTTAAGCTCTCCCCAAGTAGTGATGGAATCATTCGGCAACTCGGCGGACACATAGTTGCCTCACTCCCAGAAAATGGAAATAACCTCAATATGATAGCATCCTGGATGACCCCCTGGCTGCTTGTATTCCTTGCATATACCCACAAAAATTTTCGTGAGCTGGAGTCATCGGATGCATGACCTACAAATAACCCTTCATATTCTTGAGTTGAATCATAACACTTGTAATATCAAACTTTGCCCCAACGAGGCAAAGGAGGAGGACTATAGCTCGATTGGCACCAGCTTCATCTATGGCCGAATCTTATTCCTCATCAAAATATCGGTGTCGCTGGTGTTCTGGACCTCTGGGTCATCTAGCTAGTTCAGCTTACGCATCTAGGCAGTTTGCTCTTGACAACTACGGCTAACTCACGATCTCTGGCGAGCTTGCTCTTCCAGCCAACATTCTTCGCGTGGCCTGATCCACGGTTTCTTGTTTTTGTATGTTGGCCATTCTTCTCAGGTTTCTTAATGTAATCTCAAGTTCGTGATCAATTGGAACCAGGGGGTTTCCTTGGCTTCTAATATCGGACATGCACAACCTAAGACCTATTAAGCAACCAAAACAAAAAAGAAAAAAAAAGAAATAAGATCCAATAGCAAAGTTAACAAAATTAACCAGCTTTAGCCGTATTCCCAGCAACGGCGCCAAAATTTGATGTCGCCCAAATTACACCTCGCAATTGAGATATAAGCGGTCGATTGTCAAATATAGAACCCAACAAAGGTTGAGGTCGATCCCACAGGGAATATGATAAGAACTTACGTTAATGTGAATAACTATTGCTATTGATTTACTTATTTCCAAAGGGGGAAAATATAGAATAATAAAAAAAGTAAAATTGTTGAATATTGAAATCAAATTTGGTTTGTATTCAATTAACGATTTGACTAGGATTGTGTTTCCCAAGATTTCATAACCATAAGGTTTATACACTAGTGATCTATTGCGGTGTTTAACATGCAATATTGGTAAGTTAGTTTCACCTAAATGGTTGGTCCCCAATCTAGATGATTTTCAGCACGCAACTTGGTCTGTATATAGGTGTACTTTAGTTGACCCTTACCCTTAATATCATATTAGCTATCCCCGGACAAGTTCAAGCTATTAGATGAGGGTTGATAGCCTCAAATCTCCGTTGTTAATCCTTTTTTCCATTCATTACCTCCTTGATCTGGTAAGTAATAATAACGCATGTCCTAACATTTGCAACCGTCAAGAATCAATCAAAACGAAGGAATAAACAATACATGCATAAAACCCCATTCAAGAATCACTAAGTATTTTTACCTATGTGTGTTAATTCGTCTTAGTTCCCACAAACCTAGTTTATGGGTTTAGCTACTCATGTTTGTGTTATCACAATCACAAAATATAAAGAAATCATAATTGCAAGTTACAAATTATTGTAGAATAAAAACCACATAGATTGAATAAAACTCCAATGTTGCTTTCGTTTCTTGAATCAAGAACAATTGTATGAAAATTCTCTCAAGAATTTCCTCAAAAATCGTTCCAGATCCTCTCAAAAATCCTCTCCTAAAAATAAACCTAAATTGGATATTTATAGTTCCAAGAAATCCTTTTCCTAAATACAACTGGAAATCAGGTCGGCAGTGGCAACGGGCTAGGTGACGGGTCGTTAGACCTTCTAATGAGTCATTCCTTATTTTCATTAGTCGTCCTCAGCATCTCACCCAGTTATGTCAACGGATCACCTAATGACTCGTTGTACCTAAGCACGAGTCGTTAGGTCCCTCGTGGACTGACTCCTTCAAAAATCCAGTGCACTTCACAGATGGTTCTAGTGGCCTGCCAACGAGGTGTTCCTTCATGTGACGACTCGTGACGTCTATCGTCAACTTCATTGGCCACTTTGTTGGAATTTTCTCTTCAATGCCCAACGATTGACCTTACGACTCGTTACCAAGTGTAACAAGTCATTCCTCCAACTCGTCATCTACACTGCCTTGCTTCTTCCAAACTCCAACTTTTGCCTACGCCTTAAACAACAGGTCATGCCTCTTGCGAATGACTCATTAAGTACCTGACAGTCACCTTTTCAGTTATTTTCAACATTAATTCAACCAATTCACTCCTGAACTTATTTTCCTGCACATTAAGCACAAAACACATCATACCCATATAAACATACCTGAATGTGCATAATTGCTTGGTTTTAAGTGTCAAAAGTGCCATAAAATCATGGCACATCAGGGGTGAGGGCAGGGCAACCCTTGACCTGCCCTGTCCCTACTTAGTAGTTTTACAAATTTTCCTCTATCCCTTTGCCAAGTCTTACCGCACTTTTTTTAAGAGAAAAAAAGTTTCTCTTTATTTTAACTTTGCAATATTGTATTTAATTTTTAACTTTTTTCTCCTTATAATGATCCAAAATAGTTCATCATTCTTCGTATTCATTGTAACTAGTTTTGAAGTATATTTTGGTTCTGATTTTAACTAGAGAGTATAGCTAAGAATTGTTTGAGCTCAAGCCCACTATGATAATGCAGGATCGACTTCTGCGAAATCAAAAGGGAAAGAGAAGCATCGTTATAAACAAATATGTTCAGATATTTTTATCCCCTTTAGCCAAATCCCATCAGCACCATTCATCTCTTACAAGGCATCATAAATCAGGACCATTGATTATGAGTGGGAATGAGACACTTGGCTAGATGAGTCATCTATATCTAGAAGCTTCTACCCAAACAAACTTACCAAATAGATTGTAATTTTTTTATTCTTTAATGAATTATAAGGTGGACAAATAGAATTTGTACAGATGTAGTTAGCATATCAAAATTTTGATTCTTTATTTGGGTATATATACATGTACAGAAAAGAGAAGAAATACATAGAAAATTTTCACAAGCTCTTCTATTTTTCCAATATGGTATCAGAGCTTTAGATTCTTTCATTTTTTTCATCTTTCATCAGATCTGAAAGTCCTTAAAAATGGCGAATCCTCATCTCGAAGAGACCCTCACTGCTCCAGTTCAGACCTTTGTCAGTAATGACTACAACCATCCTTTTTATCTGCACCCATCAGACTCCCCTGGAATGATGTTGGTGAATTCAAATTTCAATAGAGATGGTTATGGTGCATGGCGCAGAGCAACTTTCATTGCTTTTTCAGCCAAAAACAAATTGGGGCTCATTGATGGCACATTTCTGAACCTCCTGCCAGTTCTCCCACTTACCAAGCTTGAATAGGTGTAATGACATGGTCATATCTTGGATTCTCAACTCCTTGTCCAGAGAGATTTCTGAAAGTTCCTTTACTCCAGAACTGCTAGAGATATATGGAAGGAATTAGAGGATAGATTTGGTCAGAGCAATGGAGCAATGTTTTATCAATTATAGAAGGCACTAAGTGATCTTGTGCAAGGATCCTTTGATGTAGCCGGATATTATACCAAAGTAAAGAGAATTTGGGATGAGTTAGACAATTTGGATACCTGTAATCACTGGACCTGTGAATGTTCTTGCAGAGGAAAGATCAGGGCATCGAAGTCACACCAAGTGTGTAGGATGATTTAATTCCTCATGGGGATGAACGGCACTTATTTCGGTGTTAAAAGCAACATTCTCATGTTTGTCATATGCCAAGCATCAATCAGGCTTACTCACTACTCATTTAGGATGAAAAGCAAAGGGAGATAAGAGCTGCTCAACACTCTACTGATTCTGCTTTCATGGCCACAAGGTATCAGTATGGGAATTCAAGGTTCAACCCACTAGAAAGAAATAAGAATTATGAGAGAAGAAAAGGCAATCTCATGTGCTCCCACTGCAAGAAGCCAGGGCACACTATTGATAAATGCTATAGGATCATCAATTTTCCAGCAGATTTTAAGTTTACCAGAAACAAGAGACTTCCAACTATTAATGCCCATGGAAATGCAGTAATCACTTCTGAAGCTGAAAGCAGTAAGTCAGCCTCACAGAGGAGTCTCACTCAGGAACAATATGATGACATCTTTCATCTTCTTTAGTAAGCTAAGTTTGAGTCTCCAGAAGAGATAAATTCTGAAGTCACAGTCAATGCCAACTGTGTTGGTATCCCGAACACTCTCTTATTAATTTTGCCCCTATACTTTGGATTTAGATGCGGGTTCTTCTGAGAACATGACCTGTGATCTAACTCTTTATTCATTGTCAAAACCCTTGATAAACCTGTTTTTGTCAATCTACCAAAACACAAAGGGTTAAGTCACACAGGCAGGCAGTGTGAACATTCTGCCTAATTTTTCCTTCTCTAATGTCTTGTTTCTTCCTAGTTTAAAATATAATTTGTTATCAGTGCATAGATTCTGTCAACAAGCTCATTCAATCCTTATTTTCTCTGCTTTTTATGCTATTTTGCAGTCCCCTTCAATGAAGAGGCCAGTGTACTTGGTAGACAAAAGGATGGGGTGTATCTTCTTCATTCCTTCAAGCCTAGAACTAGTTCTTTAAGCAGAATCAAGGACTCTCGTCCATTGTCTTTCAATTGTAATAGTTATCAATCTCTAGTTACTCTTTTATGTTCAGCAGTTATTCCCCAGAATGTACTTATATGGCACAATCGTTTAGGTCATTTGCCTATATCTAATATGAAGAATATTCCTTCCATTAAAGTTTCATCTTCATACTCTTTACTTGATCATTGTGTTGTTTGTTCTAAATCAAGACAAGTAAAATTACCTTTTTTGTCTAGTACTATCTCCACCACTGATATTTTTGAACTCATTCACGTCAATACATTGGGACCTTATAAAGATTCCACTCATGATGGTTTTAAATATTTTTTAACCATTGTTGATAATTTTAGACGGAGAACTTGGGCTTATCTTCTTAGTACTAAGTCTAATGCCTTTACTCTTCTTAAATATTTCTTGGCTATGGTTGAAAGGCAATTTTCAAGAAAAGTCAAAAGGATAAGATCTGATAATGCTTTAATACTTGGTTCAATTTATGAATCTGCTCAATTTCTTTCTTCCCAAGGTATTATACATCAAACCACTTGTGTATACTCCCCTCAACAAAATGGGGTGGTTGAGCGAAAATACAAGCATTTGTTGGAAACCCGTTGGGCTCTTTTGTATCAATCAGATCTCCCTATTCAATGTTGGGGAGAGTGTTTTCTTACAGCCACTTTCCTTATTAATAGATTTCCTTCAAAGACTCTTAACCTTAAATCTACTTATGAGGTTCTATTTGGTGTGCCACCTTCTTATCACTCACTCAAAGCTTTTGGTTGTCTTTCCTATGCCTGCACCTTACCTGTTCACAGATCTAAGTTAGACTCCAGATTAATTCCATGTGTTTTCATATGTTATCCCACTGGGAAGAAGGGTTTCAAACTTCTGAATTTACATTCCATGAAAATTTTTGTTTCCAAGAATGTTAAATTTCATGACACTATTTGTCCCTTCATTTCTCACCCTAAAGACTCTCAATTTTTTCCTGTGCCAGACACTACCCCACCTGTTAGTGATTTCACTCCACCACTCTTCCAACCTTCTTCACCTCCTACTCCTTCTCCTATTCATCCTGACATAGACAATGGTTTGCTTCCTATTTCAACTCATGCTGCTCCTGATTCTACCTCACTCTCTTCTACTTCTACTCCTCCCTCTGCTATTCTAGTCAGGTCTTTTACTAGAACACATAGACCTCCCAGTTATCTCAAAGACTATATTTGTAATTCACTTTTTCTTTCCCAAGTAACCTCTTCCTATTTTTCTACTCCTATCCACCCCCCTGTCTTACCTTTCTCTGCTCTATCCTCCACTAATCAGACTCTCCTTAACTCCATCTCCTAAATTTTCGAATCTACTTCCTACTCCCAAGCTTCCCTTCACCTTGGTTGGTAGTTGGCTATGACTAAGGAATTTAAGTCTTCAAATTTTAACAAAAGTTGGGATGTTGTTTTATTGCCTCCAGGTAAACGAGCTTTGCCCTGTAACTGGGCTTACAAAGCAAAGTACAGATCTGATGGTGTTCTGGAAAGACTAAATGCTCGGCTGGTGATCAGGGGTGACACTCAGAGGCAGGGAATTGATTTTAATGAGACTTTTTCTCTAATAGTACAAAATGACTACGATTAGGTGTATCTTGGTTGTGGCAGTCAAACAAGGTTGGGATTTGTTTCAACTAGATATCGATAATGCCTTCTTGCATGGTGACTCACAAGAAGAAATGTATACGCAATTTCCACCAGGGATGTCTGCCCCTTCTCCCAACTTATTGAAAAAGTCTCTTTATGGTTTACATCAAGCATCCCGATAGTGGTATGCCCGTCTTACAACTTCTTTAGGTTTTAAGGGTTACTCTCATTCCCTTAACGACTATTCTTTATTTTTTAAGAGTTCCGGCACTCTTGTTACTATCCTTGCTATATATGTGGATGATATCCTAACAACGGGAAATGATTTAACATAACAACAACAACTAAAGGATTTTCTCATGCTGAGTTTCATATTAAAGACCTTGGTCAAGCTCAATTTTTTCTAGGAATGGAAATCACACGAGAACCTACTGGTTTAATTCTCACTCAAAGAAAATTTACCATGGATCTGCTTCATGAGTTTAACTGCTATGACCTTAGACCTGCTTCCTCGCCCCTTGATCCCACACGCAAGCTTCGCACTGATGAGGGTAGGCTCTGCTCATATCCCACTTTCTACAAACGTCTCCTGGGTAAGCTGAACTTTTTAACTCATACCTGATGTGCCCGCAAGTGTACGGGTCGTACAAGTAATATAGTGGCCCTTTTTAAGAGCCGGATGTTGAACCCACAGGGACTGGACCAATTCAGCTAACTATGAAGTTCAAGTGTTATATTAAATGACGCAACTGTTGATTATAGAAGTTTTCGATAGAGTTAATTAAGTCTAGGGGCGATCAACGCAATACTCTGAATTAATTCAAGTAGCAACTAGAGTTAAAGCCGGATAATCATGCGATACTACGATTTGCAATGGTTTAAGTATGAAACTATAAATTGTCATCTCACATAATTAGAATTTCATGTTCATGGTCTTACGAACCTCTAAATACGACAAACTAGCCTCACTACTACATTGTTGAGCGAGGATGTTATTTTTAGTTCGTGGGCAATTCACTATGTGGATGTGGTTTATTGGGTTATGCCATTGATTTGGGTACTTTCGTACCTCTAACCATTTAACCAAACTTAGCTTCACAACTACTCTTTCAAGTTGTGGAGTACAATTCTAAGTTGGTGTCTTTCTATCTTCCCATTTTATCAACCAAGCAAGGTATTAGGTATATTCCTATCCTAACCACAAAATCTTATCAAA